>JAJJID010000342.1:0-43121 GCA_022204955.1 Macrophomina pseudophaseolina | reverse complement strand
CCCTTCCCCTCTCACGCGTCCTAACATCGCTCGCCTGCTCGCGCGTACCTGCATTCTACAACGACAGCGAGCGCATCGCCCCCGTCGTCTCCTTGCTCGCGCCACGGCCCCTCCCTCCCGATCCCCCTGCATCAGTTGGCCAAACGTCTGGGCCATTCGCGCGTGGGTAGTGCTGACGAGGGCGCCTGTCGTCGGCTCGGGGGTTCGGCAGAGCTCTATATTCCTTGGGCCGAGGGGAGCACCTCGTTCAGTTCTGGTTGGTCCGGACGACTGACGAGTGGTGGCGGCGGCGGCGGCGGCGGCAGCAGCAGGGGTAGAGGGGGTGGGAAGGCGCCTCAGGCCAATCGAGGTTCCCCCCATCCCTGTTTCTGCCCAGCGTCCCTAGCACCAGCAGCAGCAGCTAGCGGCCGAAAAAAAAAGACCACCCCTCGGAGGCGGCCGATGAGGCCACCATTGGGACGCGTAAGAATGCATGCGTGCGATCGAATGCCGAGCCGCGTGCGCAATTCTTCCTTTCTTCATTTTTGCCTTTTTTTTGGGCCCATTGAGGAGATTTTTTTGGAGTGGGATAGGTCATTTAGAGAGAGAGGAAGTGTTTGTGTGGGGTTGAGGAACGACATGTAGAAGCTCTGAATATGGTACGCGCGTGCCGCGAAGCACGTGGCCCATTCTATTTGGATTCTTTTTTTTTTAGCGCAACGCTTGTCTAGTCTAGTCTAGCCATTTTCTCGATCTTAGACGGACTTCTGTGTGGATGTATGCGTAGGAGCTCTAATATGAAGAAACCCGAAAAATATGCCAGATCCGACTCCCGTGATCTCCGCCACCAACGCCTGAGAAAAGAAATGGTTAATGGAGAAGGCAAGTAAGAAGATGTACAAGAAAAATAGAAAGCGACTATCCAACAGATCGTTGGACAGGAAGAAAGATCAACAAGAAAGATCAACAATGAAAATCGAAGCAATAAGTTCCCAGTGTCCGAGTTGCCGATGCAGATTCAAGATTTGCGCCTGTGAGTTTTCCGAATGCGGAGTAAAAGAGAGAATTCCGGACCTTTGTATGTAAATGCATGCTGCCGTTGACGTATAGACGTGTCCTGCGTTGATCGATGCAGTTAAATATGTATGGGAGATGACGAGGAGTGTCGAAGTGCAAGTATTTTCAGAAAATTGATGCGGATCCACAAAGGAAGATGCCTCGGAATGCCTCGGAAGAGTGGCAGGATGACACCCTAGTCTTGAGAAGAGGTTGAAAAGAAGAGAATATAGGGGAAAAAGAAGTGCGAGACCGAGTCAAAACGCACAGCAGCAACGAGCACGGCGACGCAAGAGGCGTCGAAGCGTTAGAGCGGATGCAAGTGTCTAGGAAACATGAAGAAGACATCCGGACAAATGCTTCAAAAACCCCACTGCGCAGCAAATGCTGCAGGGCCGTTGAAGCTTGCACCCTAGACGGCGCATCTTATGAGGTGGGGAGCGGGACCTCAATGCGAGAGCGTCTGAGAGCATGATTAAGGTCCTGCTGGGTGAAGGAGTGGCCGAGTGTGGTACTGCTGCTGCTGGTGGCAGTGCGCGGCCGCGAGCTGGTCTCGGGCTCGGAGCCGTGCTCAGAGCCAGAGGGGACGGAAGGGAGGCGAGACTCGTCACGCGCGCGTTGAGTTGAGCGGCCTACTTGACGTGACAGGATGTCAGCATCAAGATCCCGTGGTACTCTCTGAGCAGGAGCGCGACGTACCGTTGGCGGTGTTCCCAGCCTGGTCCAGGTCCTCGACGACTTGACTGCGCGGCACGTTCATGCTCTTGCGGCTGGTCAAGCTATTCCTGCGGCTGGGAATGCGGCTGCCCATGGGGGAGTAGACGCTCTGCTGGCTCCGCCTGCGCCAGGCCTTCTCGAAGTTAAAGGCCTCGAGCTTCTCCTTGTGCTCTTTCGCAACGGGGCGACGGTACTTCATGGGCGGCATCTTCTCGCCGGGCAGGTAGTATCGATGGTTCTCGTCCTCGGCGCTTTTGGAGGGTTTCTTGGAGAGCGAGGACGACGAGGACGACTTGGAGGACGAGTTGCGGCCCAGAACACGCTTGACTCGCTCACGGAAGGCCATGGTGGGAGGGGGAGGGAGCGTGAAGGGGGATTGAAGCGAAAATGAGGCGGGCGGGCGCAGAGGTCGCAAGTGGGATCCGGCGACCGTCAGGTGAGGGCTTCGGCGGGACGGCGGCGGGGCAGCAGGCGGCTGGACGGGCTCAAGGGCGTTGCAGCATGGAGCGTCGTGGCGGACGGGCAGTCGTGGGAGGGAGAGCGGTGGTGTCCGGGGCAGAAGCGGGTGTTGTGGGAGGGAATGGGGCTGGCACAGTGGTTAGATGTCATCGGGAGGACGGGTGCGCCGGGAGGCACGGCGTCTGGGCGCTTGAGCGAAAATCCATCGGGTCTGGATGGCCAAGCCGCGCGGAGTGGCTGCTGGGCCATGGCGGCTCCCATGCTTGATGATGGAAGCTGCCGGCCGCCGGCCGAAAACAAGAGTCTGCCGAGCGGGTCACTGGGGATGATGTGGGTGGTGGTGGTGGTGGTGATGGTGGTGGTGATGATGGTGGTGAGACTCTGGGCTGCAGGCAGGGCAGCGGCATTGGCATGCGTGTGTGACTCGCATGCACGCGCCCGTGAGGCCGATCCTCCTGCGCGCGCTGTCCTCGCCGTCTGTCTCGCTCGCAGCCTCGCGGCCACTGTCTGCGACGACTGCCGCGGCTGGAGGCTGGGCCGGCGCGCTGTAGCGGGCTTTTGGCGGTCTGGTGGGCGGTTTCTGGGCCCCCGCGCGTGGGCGGCGATCTGGATCTGCGCCTGGGCTTGGGCGGCGCGGGTGCGGGTGCGGGCTGGGCGACACACACACACACCTCTGCCTTTCCTGCCTTGCTGGTGGCGGTGCGTCGACAGCCACACTCCGCCGTGGGCGAGCCGCTGCACGATGATCGCGACGCGCTCGACTGCGTCATCCACGCATCCAGCGCTCTAGCGCCCGCTGCGAGTCTGCTTCGGGCTGGTGATACCCTTTGGTGTGAGTGCAGCGCGGCCCCATGCAGCCTGGCGCCTCCCCCAGACACAGCAATGACGCACTGGCGTGCCTGCTGCATGACCTCATACTCAGCTCGAGCAACCTCCCCTCAGCACCCCGACTGCTGCTCTTATACGCCATTGTCTCCCGCAGTCCCTCACTCTCGCCCTGGCCGCAATCAAGTTCACCTCCCCATCCGCCATGGACAAGATCAAGGACATTTTGTGAGCCAAGCCCACATCCTGCATGCGGATCACCCGCCTCCCGCTTCCAGGATCGCCCGCCTTGCTGACCCTGTCTGTCTACAGCTCGCCCGGCCACAAGCAGGATGCCGACCTGCTCTACGGCTCCCCCCAATCCGCAAATCCTGCTACCCACGCTGCGAACACCGGCAAGCTGTCTGGCGAGGGCAGCCACCTTGCAGGCGCGAGAGACCCCGCTCACACCCAGTCTGCGGCAGCGCCTGGCTCCGGTCTAGCAAGGTGCATTTGAAACCGCCCTCCCGCGCATGCTCGACTAACACACCGTCCAGCACCGGCGGCACCACCAAAGCCCACGCCAAAAATGATTCGCTCGACCCTGCTAGCTCTCGTGTCTCGGCAATGCCGTCGAACCCTGCTGCCGAGAAAGACACCGGCTTCACTAGTCAGGTGGTAAACCCCGATGGAGCAAAATATGACGAAGCACGGTACGGTACCCGGGAATCTGTTGCAGCGGCAACGACAGCCCTGCCAGATCGCGCCCAAGCCACCATTCATTCTAACCCGACCGCTGCGAAAGATACTGGGTCAAAGAGGCAGGTTGTGTAGGTCTATGCCTGCATTGCTTGCTTCCTTGCCTGGCCTTTCCGCAAACTCCTCTACACTACTTTGAGCACATCAAAAGCATGGAATGGGCCAGCCCTAACTGTTTTCCAGGGACCCCGGCGACCAAAGGTACGACGAGACAAGATACGGCAACACCGGAGCCATTGAGTCTACGCCTACTCGCATCTCCAAGGGCGGCGTCCTCGAACCCGTCGGTGGTGTCTCCCGCAGCTCCGAGCGCGGCCAGGGCATTTTAGGAGCCGAGCCCAGCACAGGTAATCTCAGACCATCCGAACATGCCGATGAGGACGACATTACCGTGGCTAGTGTCAGATCCGGCGTCATCGGCGACACACCACGTTCCAAAGAGCTAGCTGATTCCGATATCCCAGTCGGCCCTGACTCTACCTCAAGGTCTACTGCAGGCACTAGTCATGGTGCTACTGCTGCCGATGCTGCCCCAGCTACTGGATCTGCCGCCATTCTCGGCTCAGGCACCGAGCGTTCCTTTCCTCTCTCTGGGGGCACAGCGAAGAACACTACTACCCAAGACCACCACTCCAATCTCGGGAGTACTTCTCACACTACAATTGGCAACCACGGCACCGGAAGTGACCACAAGGGCCTTGCCGCAGCGGCAGCTGCCACTGCCTTTGCCGGACACGAACACGGTGGCCATGGTCACAGATATGACGGTCCCAACACTGACAGCACGAACACCGGACCCACATTCACATCTGGACCTCATGCGACAGAGACTGCTAACCGCCTTGATCCCCAAAACTCAAGTGCCCTAGGGTCCTCAAGTGAGACCACTATTCCATCACCTCTTGGGGCTGCCGGAGCAACCCACGCCCGGACGACCTACGATGACCAAAGAGCCCCTGCGCCCCACACATCAAGCACAACCCACGCCTCGGGTGTTGGCATGCCGGGAGCTTACCCCGATTCTGCCGCTGCGACACCTGCCTATGAAGAGCCGAGAAACACCACTGACACGTCTCGTGAGCATCACTGTGGCCGTGATGCTGCTGTCGCTGGAGCAGGAGCTGCCGCTACCGAAGGGCTTTATGAGGCACACAATAAGGGTTCCACGGAGACTGGCCCGGCAACCTTCACTCATGGCCCTCACCACAGCAACATTGCCAACATTGTCGACCCCCGTGTCCTCCCCGATCCCTCCAAGATGAAGGGCCACCAAGCCCAATCCACCGAGACTGACCCAGCTTCCAAGACCGTCGGTCCCCATTCGAGTAATGTTGCCAATGTGCTTGATCCAAGGGTTTTGCCAGAGCCGGAGAAAATGAAGCAACACACCACCGCCGGCCCCCACCATTCTGATACATTGAACCGCGTGGATCCTCGTGTGGACTCTGATCTATCTAAACAGACGGGCCAGCACCATTACGGTCGTGATGCTGCAGTTGCGGGAGGTCTCGGTGCCGGTGCTGCCGGTGCCTATGCCGCTGCTCAGCACCAGGGCGATAAAAACCCTTACACGTCCCATGCCGTGGACCCGAGAGTTCATGGAAGCACTGCTACTTCAGATGTGCCATCGAGGACCTCATCGACCAAGGGAGGTTGGTTCGCAGGTCCGACTGGCTCTGCTGTTGACCCGAGCAAAAACTTGTCCGCTACGTCCGCCAGGAATGCAGGCTCTACTGGATTTGGCGGGCCTGGTGCTACTCAGTCTCCTCAACAGCACAACCACGGCCGCGACGCTGCCGTCGCCGGCGGCCTTGGTTTGTCTGGAGCGGGAGCTGGCCATGCTTACGAGCGGCATAAGGCAGAGAAGGCTGCGGAGCATTACCCCGCCCCCACTGCTGCCCAACAGACCTCCACATCCTCTACTGAGCCAAGTGGCCAACACCATTATGGGCGTGATGCTGCTTTAGCTGGTGGTGCTGGTCTGGTTGGCACTGGGGCCGCTTACGAATACCAGAAGAGAGAGGCTGAGAAAGCCGAGCGGGAGCATCCCTACGGTACCACTACTCCTGGCTCGGGGGCCGCAGGTACTCAAACCAGGGCCTCTGGTGATCCTACAAAAATCTCGGAAGAAGCCAGCAACCACCACTACGGTAGGGACGCCGCAGCTGTAGGTGCGGTCGGCGCTGCCGGTGCAGGCGCTTACGAGTTCTCCAAACACGATGCGGAAAAGGCTGATAAGGAGCGCTTGAAAGAAGCTGCGAGAGCTGAGAAGGAACATTTGAAGGAGGCAGACCAGGACGCGAAGGCCCATCAAAGGGAGTTGGAGAAGGAAGGGAAGAAGCACCTTAAAGAAGTTGAGAAGGAGGAAAAAAAGCACCAGAAGGAACTCGAGAAGCAAGAGAAGAAGCATCAGAAGGAGCTCGAGAAAGAGGAGAAGAAGAAACATGGTGGCGGACTTCTTGGATTCCTTCACCGTGATAAGGACAAGGACAAGGAGGAAGAGAAGGTAGTCGACCCGACCACTAACACCGATAAACATAATCGTGCCGAGGAGGCCGTCGGTGCCACTGGCGTTGCTGGAGCCGGAGCAGCTGCCTATGAACATCATGAGAATGGCAAGCATGACCGTAACAGGCTCCACAAAAACCCGCCAGCGGATCATGTTCGTGGACATGGTGGTGAGCATTACGGCACCGATGGCCGTATTGGACAGGCTGGTGCCGTGTCTGGTCTACAGTAAGTACCCATCGAACCGCAGACAATCCTTTGCCTTTGACAAACCTCGATAGGGGAGCACGCTCCGGCGAGCCTGGTGCCGTTCAACCTGAGGAAAAAGAGGGCGTTGTTGTCGAGCCGCACACTGGCTTACCCATGAACGTCGGCAAGTATGGTTCTGGTGCTGGTGGCACTGATGGTAATGAGACTATCCATGGTCTCCATGGTCACGGTCCTGGGACTGAGGAGCCTGGTGCCAATGTTGCTTCTCAGGGCAGCGCCCAGGGGGGCAACATCGGTACGGGTTGGCAGGACATCAAGAATGCAAATACCCCTTACTGATTGAAGCTGAATGAGGTGGAGTAAGAATGGTTACCAGTTAGCGATAGGATGGACAGGATAAGACTAATGACTTTGATACCTTTGCAACATTTTACTCCTTCGTGGTCTGCTTTCAGCGTTAGGTTTTAGTAATAAGGAACAAGATGTGATTCCGAAAATGAATGCAGCGGTCATTTTTCTTTCCATGGTTTGAAGGGACAATAAAATGCTGGATAAGCATACATGAGCACCCTTTGCCTGGCATGTGGCACTTTTCAAACTTGAATAGAGAAATACAAGCCTACTTTGCCAAGAATGGGGCGTTGCTGCTTCACCAATGTCAGATAGGAACAAAATCTCCGAACAAAAACACGTGCTAATTGGCCGGATTCGCACTTTCTTCGATCTGGTGTCGTTTAGGGTCAATTAAGCAGCTCGCTAACTAATCACGACAACTCTTATAAAGGCCTCCTCGGCAGGGCGTTTTTCACCACCGGCCGCTCCATGTATTCACCCCATAGGACCCAGCGCCATGTTTAGCTCACGATCAGCCGATGATGACCAGCACCCGCGGCAGGTATGCTTTTTAGCACTCCCAAGATACGGACGTCATCATTCTAACACGTTGCCAGAGGGCAACATGGGCATGCACCATGTGCCATTTGCGGAAAGTGAGATGTGACGCTCTCGACGTGCACCCCTGTACGAGGTGCAACAATGCGAATCTTCAATACATACTCCGATCTTCGCGGCGCCGGCAGAACACACTGTACGATATGCCGGTACCAGTTGCATGTGGCGGTGGAAGTCTAACACCGGAAGTATCTCCTGAAGTCAAGGAAATCGGTCAAGGGAGCAGGCACCGGTCCATCTAGCGAATTGGAGTTCATGGCGACTTCCGTATTCCTTGGAACTTTGCGTATGTGGTCCGCAAACAGAAGGCTGGATTGGAATATACATACACTAAAAGAGACAGTTCGGGACATCTTGAAAACTCTTTACCCAGCACGGCCTAAACAGGCCGAGAGGGGAGATGTTGGATCCTATCAAAGGCCAGTTGCAGGCTTATAATATCACAATCCCACGCGTCTCCGCTGCTGGCCCGCAGACTCCGCTAAATGCAGGACCGCGCGACCTTATACTACCCCCATTAATCCGGCTGAAATTATTGTTTAACTTTATACTTTACTATCGTGTATTGGCGCTAAATTGGCCCGAACACGAGAAGCGTGCTTCTTACCAGAAGGCCCTCCTCTCGACAGTTGTTGAGGTACCCAAAGTGGTGGGCTATCTAGAGGTGCGTGGGCTCTTGCCTTTCTGTCCGGTCTGGGTGTAAGTAATGAAGGCACCTGGACAACAAGAATCGTGACTGATGAAACTAGCCTCGTGTACAGAGCTAACGTCATCTTTCAAGCACCGGCTGTTCTCCTGAACATGTTCGCTTTTCCTACTTCCATTCTAATGTCTCCTGCGGCAGTTGATCCACGTACTCTTATCACCCAATTACTGGCAAACTTGGGGAAGCTGGGCGAAACATGGGATGTCGCTTTGCGGGTGCGCAAATTGGTGAGCATCACCCTCAGTTCAATAGAAAGAAAGAGAGAGCAACAGCAACAAGAGCAAAGTGCGCTGTCACTGGCACAGGACAGCAGCCATTCGGAGATGCTTGTGTCAGGGCAATAGGCCCGCCTGCTACTACCATGCGCTCCACGTGCTTATCACGTGCAACGCACAGGCCTCAGCTATAACCAGGCCACCGTAGCTGAATCCTCACCACCAAGGATTCGCACCTGAGAATACTACTCTTTAAAGGCTCCCTGCTTATAACCCGTTATTTGCTCACAGCTTGACAACCTGAGGATGCCGTCACCGTGGAATATGCCGTTTGACGAGAGCTTCATGACTATTTTTGGCTGGCATACAGCAACTCCGGATTTATAGAAGTCAAAAGGAGTATCGACTGAAGGATAGAGTGGTAGCAGACCACAAAGCCGTGGCGCAGCTTCCTCTCTCTGCATGCCTAGTTCTTATGGGATACCCCCTCTTTTGCCTTCGCAACATTGTCTCCCGATCCGCGTGGGTAGTCTCGGTTTGCTCTCAACTGATAAGTCCTTCGTCACGGCGTGGTTCTGTACCATGTACTGTTTCTTGAAGATAGCCTGAAATGAGTGCTCGTGAGTTGAGGATCCTAAGAGCGGTAGGAATTCCTACATACGTTCCTTAATCACTGTGCATCCTTCGACCAGTTCTCGATCAAGGTGATGCGGCTTGGCTGCTGAGGACCTCCCAGCACGCCCGAAGAGAGGAACTCTGGCTCTCGACTGGCCTTCTGGATGAGCTTGCTCAGATCTTCGACGAAAGAGCCTCTCGATTCGGGACGGACGTAGAAATCGATGAGGAGCGTGGCGCCTCGAGCGGCGGTTAGTGATACCATGATGTATAAGGGTCTTTTGGTGGGCCTTTGGTGGATCTTGCCTCTTTCTGGGTTGCTAACAGACTGAGTTTCGCTCGGCATCGAGGGCTCCGGAGGGTTTCTATACCACCAGATACGTGCTCCGGCGGAGGCGTGGTAGGGTTACCGGTCTTCCAGAAGACTATTAAACCCCTTATCGAGAAGCCAACGGAGCATGGCATCCTCGTCGGTCCGGATGGCAAGCCCATGAAGACCAGATACAACTTCATCCGCCCGGGCGTCGCGCTCGGCTATACCCTTCCAACCGCCCTCCTGCTCCTGCCCCTGCCATACACCAATCCCGCCACGCTCTCTTTCGCCGCCGTCGAGCCGCGCGTGTCTCTCCGCGCTGCCCTCGCACTAGCGCATCTTGCCGCGATGAGCCCCGGCGACGATTTCCTCGCCGTCGTGGTCCCGCACTTCTGGCTGTGGGACTTTGTGCTCTGTATCGCGAACGTGCTCGTTTGGTGCCTGCACAGCGTCTACAACATGAGGCGCGGCGTGTACATCACGGCGCGCCAGGCGGGCGGGGCGGCGTATGCATGGCTGTGGTGCTGGGGAGAGGGATAGAGAGCGTGTTGGAGGGGCTGTCGAGGTCGAGTGCGGAGGTGGGGAGGGGGAAGTGAGCTTTAGGTTACTGAAGTGTGTGGGTGCGGAGCGGGTGGTTTTTCTTTTCTTTTCTTCGCTCTGTTTTCCTTTTTGGTCTTCCTGAGAACGCGTAGAGCGTTTTCGTGGTGTTGTACTGCCTGATGATGCAAGGCCAGGCAGGAGTTGCTCACCTGAGAATGGTGGATTGTTGGATATAGGTCCTCTTGGGAAGTGAACGTTGATTGAAAAGAGCTTTCCTGCAATTTCATGTATCTCAAAGATGAGCTTACTTCTCACAAGCCTTTCAAATTTTGTGTCATGTCCCAATTTTCGCACTCCTTCAAGATGGGCGCAGTCCTGCATGCTCTTTTGGACCCTGCCGTGCCTCTTTTCATGCGCCCCTTTTCCAGGGAGCCCAGAAAATCGAAGGGACTTCTGTGATTCGAGAAATGTGCGTATCTTCTGGATACATATGGATTAGCCCTGGTAGACTTCTCGTTCCTGGCTTTGACCCTTGCCGGGCGCAGGCTGCACTGACTTTTTGCCCTGTGCGCCTTCACTGGGAAATTGCCTACTTAGCCCTTCTTTTTTTGGGAGCTCGAGAGTTAAGAACTCGACGCCCTCGTTGGGGCAGAGCGCGCAAACCTCGTTGCCATAAGCCGGCTCCTCGGCCTTCGGCGAGTCCCTTCTTGGTCTCTCGATTTGTGCGTACCTTTCTCGAGCGCGCGGGATTTGTACCTCTTTAGGCTTCACGGCCTGGCCCCGATGCGCACTTTTCGCAAGGAGCTCAAAAAAAAAAAAAATCGAGAGCTCTGTGCCTTTTCGGCAGAGAATGCAGATCCTGCTATCACACTGCCGTAAGCCGGCCCAGCTTATGGCGGGCCGTTTGATAGCCTCTCGATTTTCGCGTCCCTTACTTGGGGGCGCAGCTTGCAGACCCTATGAGCACTCGATATTTCACCGTACCCTGCGCCCCTTTTTTCGGGGAGCTCAGAAATATGATACTCTTGCTCAGTTCACGAGCCGTATGCGCGTACTCTCTGCCGGGCAGATTCAGCCCCAACAGATCTCTCGATTTTCGCGCCCCTTCCCTAAGGGCGCAGGAATCGGAGTGAAACTTTCCCTGACCAGGCTGCCAAACTGCGCCCTCTTTCCACAGAGCTCACCAAATTGGAGGTACGTACGAGCTGGTCCGGTTTGCAGATGTATATACTCCACACACATCGACGTAACTCGCTTTTAGTCTCGGCAAACCTCCATGTTTTCTGAATTACCTCCTAACAGGATGCGGGCTGTAAGCCCAATTGCCTCTGCGCTAGCAGATGCCCTGACTCTCTCCTGCGCCCTCCTAATCAAAGACCCCAGAAAAATTGGGAGGCAGAGTCCCCTAGGACGAGTGCAAGATGAATCGGCCGCCGAGAAACTCCCCTCCCCACCTTCCACTGGAACCGGATGTTTTGCCAGGGACCGAGAAGGCCTGGCAACTCTATGTTCTCTTTTCCTTTTTGATCGCCTTATTCTCACGGAATGCTCAATCACCACACGTCTCATAAAAACAACATGTATAGTATGCCAAGAAAGACAACCCACGAACCCCCAAAAGAGCGCCAAAGTAGAGAGAAATCCTAAGAATTTATCAAGAATAAAACGAGGGTATCGGTATACGTGGCAAGACTCTCTAAATACCAGGAAAAAGAAAAAACCCGGACACTCACGACATACGTCCCAACATAAACCAATCAATCCATCATACCGCTCGCGTACAGACCCTCAGAATGATTCTCTCTTTCTCTTCCATATATTTTCTCATTCCCATCCACTCACCCTTCCAGAATGGTAAAAGAACAAGACAGGCAGAACACGCTACGCTAGAGTTGACCCAATCTCCAAAAAGAAGCAGAATGAAAAATTGGAGGGGGACCGAAGATGCGGAGGATAAGGAGAAGAAAAAGAAGAAGTGAAAACAAGAAGGTCATCAACGTTATCCAGAACCCCCTTATACCCGAATTGTCCATTCCATTCTGCCTTTTCCATTTCTTCTCATTTTCGTCGCCGCTCGTCGAGGAGGTCCATGCCCCAAGACAAAGCAGATCAAATACCTCATCTACAACACTACGCTCAGGCGGTGGGGAAGACCGTCGCCTTCCAAAGCACGCCCTTTCCATAGATCCGCACACTCATGCCCGTAGCAATCCTTACGCGAGGCGGCTGCTCCTCCTTCGGTGGACCGGATTGCAGGCTGACTTGACTGCCGCCATTGTCACCCGCACGGGCAGCACCTAGCTGTTGCTCGCGTTCGCGTTGACGCGCTTCGCTCTGCTGAAGCTTCTTGCCACCTCCACCCATGAGGTTGGCCAACATCCCACGGTTCCGCTTGGGCTCCTGCTGCTGACTCTGTGGGGAGCTCTGCTGCGAGTCTGCCTCATCTCCACCGAGGCCAGCAGAAGCAGCGTCCTTCATATCGCTCGCTGTGCTGGTCAAGCTGGCACGCTCGGCCGCATCGCCATCGCGGTGTTGCAAAATGCCCTCGGCGCAAGGTGTCACGAGCGCCGGAATACCGCTTTCCACAGTCATCTGCTCGCCCATGATGCCATGCCCTGGCGGATAATGTTCGATTGCGATCTCACGGCTCTCCATGGGCAAGTGGGAGAGAATGTTGACCGCCAACTCGATGATCGGAGGAACGTTGGCTTTGAGCTCCTTGAAGTCTTCGTGATTAGGGTCAACGACATACAGCTCCATGGTGGCAGTTAGTGACTCGTTCAGTGATGTAATTAAGAGCTCTCGGTTCGTCAGAGCCTGGGGTCCCCGCAGTTGGTCGGCAAATCCTTCCGTTGTGGCGAGGCGCCAGTTGATGAGCTTGGCGGTCAGCGCTTCCTCTTCCTCGGTGTTCGCAGCCAAAGGCGCATTCTTGCGAATGTTGATGTGGCAATTCTTGAGCTGCCTCGACAAGTGTTGGTCTAGATCAGGGTGGAAGAACTTGTTAAAGATCTCATCGAGAAGCCATTTGCTGATGACGGCGCGGCCAACAGCGGTCATTTCACGTTGACCAATCTTGGCTGCGTCTGCGTTCACAGCAGTCTGCAGCCACTGCGGAATTTCCTTCCAAATCTTCCTAATGGCGAAAGCTGCTTGCTTGACGAGACCATGAAGACGCTCAAAGCGGGCGCTATACTCGGTGTCGTCGAGCGAGGTGCGCGATTGCGATAGGCGTTGGTGAGCCAGGGTGTTTTGCAGAGAATGAACCTGGGATTGCTGCTCGAAAAAGTATCGCTTGACCTTTTGGTACTTCTCACCTACGAACAGCATTAGCTACGCTATGCGGCGTCTTTCGAGGCGAATCCTTACGCAGAACGTCGTGCTCCTTCATCAATTGCGCCACATCCTCGTCACTCATGTCACTGACAGCGCGCTTAGGCGGTGGGGTGCCACGCCCGGACTCATTGTCCCTGTCGTTGCCGTTCTTGCTGCCTCGGAAGCGTTGGTCCTGCGAGCCGGAAGGGACTACATCTGCGGGGAAAGCTTGCCGGTTAGAGGATTGCTGAGCGAGGTTGGAGTTTTCCCTGGACGGAGGACCCATACTTCCTTTCGGAACCTCCGAAGCGCGCTTGTTCTGCCCGGACGGCGGCATTTGCTCGGTAGTTTGCTGATGCTGTGATTCCTGCACGGGAGTGACGACAAACTCTTGTGTTGTCTGCGGGGCTAGATTTTGACTTTGGTGGCTTGGAACAGGGGACGGCGGAATGAACTGCTGCTGAATCGGATGCGGCTCCTGCTGGGAAGGGCGCCGTGGCTGTGTCTGTACCGCAACACGTGGAATTGGCCCTCTGTACGCGTCTGGCTGCTGCGACTGGTGTTGTTGGGGCAGAGGCTGCTCGGGCGGCGCAATGAATTGAAGATCTTGTTCCTGCTGTTGCCTAGAGCCTGGACGACCTTGTTGCGCCTGTTGATGCTGTTGTTCCTGCTGCTGGAGCCGCTGGTATGCTTGGAAGTCGGCTTGCTGTTTGATGTAGGTTTGCTGAGAGTCCAACTCCTGCAGCTGTTGCTGAGTCTGCGAGCCGGCGCTGTCAGCGGAATGCGGGTTGAAGGCTTGGTATTCCTGGTTTTGGTTGGTTTGTACCTGAGGCTGTTGCGCGTGATAGTGGTAATGTTGTGGGGGCGGATTATGGGCGCTCAAGCCACCGTTGCCGGGAGGGTGGGGGCTATTATGGTATTCACCCGAATTTTGGCCACGCAGACTTTGCTGGAAGCTCTGCTCGGTGTTGACGCGGGCAAGTGACGGCCTGCGATACTCGTTCGGGTCGGGGCCTTGGCCAATGGCAGGATTATTGGCGTCGAAGTAAGGGTCCTTCGCTGGCGGGACAGGCGAGCGTTGGTCAGGCTGAACCTGCAGGAACGGATCGAGGTGAGATTCAGACTCGTCAGCCTCGTGTGAGGGCGCTAGGTGTTTTCCTTGCCAATGGCGTTGGTCGTCGACAATGCTCTGCG
Source organism: Macrophomina pseudophaseolina (assembly GCA_022204955.1). Taxonomy (NCBI): domain Eukaryota; kingdom Fungi; phylum Ascomycota; class Dothideomycetes; order Botryosphaeriales; family Botryosphaeriaceae; genus Macrophomina; species Macrophomina pseudophaseolina. The sequence goes on along the minus strand of JAJJID010000342.1, from coordinate 28,783 downwards.
GGCGATGGCTGGGCGGGACTTCTTTCCTTCTTGTGGACGCGCGTCTGCTGATCTTGGATTGCTGCTCGGCGCCGTCCTTGGAAGAAGAGCCCAGGCCGAGTCTGCTGCGCAAAGACTTCTTCTCGTGTCCGTTGTTCACGCTCTTGTCGGGGTGCGGGCTGTAGGAGGCATATGAGGGCGGGGCGGGGCTGTCGATGGGCGTCGCGGGCAGCTCGTTGGCGCTGACAGCAGCAGCAACATTAATGGGCGGGTGTTCGAGGGAGAGATTGGAGGGCCGGCGGCCAGGCGGCGGCGGCGAGTGGTAGGGGCGCTGCTGGGAGTCGTCTGGGAGGCGGTAGCGGTGGTCTGCAGGTGGGCGTCAGCGCTGGATGAGGGCCGTCGCGCGCGGGGCTTGGCGGGATGGGAGGGCGGATTACCTGGCGAGGCGGAGGAGGCGAAGTCGGTGGTACTGCCGACAGAAGTTTGCGACCTGTTCGACTTGGGCCAGAAAGAAGGTTTCGAGGGCATGGCAGGCCTCGGGGACGACACGAGTCTGCGTGCGGCTTTCGACAGCGAGACGGCGGCGGCTAGTGTGGGGCTGCGAGAGGATCAGCAGAGATGCTTCGGAGCTGCTAAAGATAGGCCGGGCGCGCGCAGCGCTCTGGAGGCAGTGGGAGGGCGCGCGGCTCTGCACGCGAAGAGGCTCTTCTCAGGAGGGTTGTGCGAGGCGCAGAGTCAAGACGTATAATTGCGGACGGGAAGTGGGTAAGGTATCTCTGCTCTTGCGCGCTCCCGGCCGTCAGCCTTGCACGTGTGCCGGAAGCAGACCTAGTGCTTCAGGCGGACGCGGAAGAGCCGCAGACCCACCAGGGCCCGAAAGACTGAGAGCCGTATAATCCATGCGCAATCTCTGGAGCTTGGTGGTGGCAGTGCCGCAGCGCAGCGAACGAGCGACCCAAGCAGACGCCCGCTGGCCCTGGCCCTGGCCGTGGACCCTGAGGCTAGGACGACGCGTTGTCGCGCCTGCTCCGCCGGCCGACGCGTTCTCAGCTGTCGCGGTCCCCGCAAGATTCAGTTACTGTGGGTGCCCTCGCGCTGCTGTTGCTGCAGCCCCGCGGCTCCCGGGCCCTCTGATGCGCTGCTGCACAACATGACTCTTGCCCGCCTATTTTTAGCCGCCAGCCGTGCGGAGCAAACACGGCAACCTAAAATCCACGGCTTCAGCGCTGCTGCACCTGCCGCACACCCATCGCCCGATCCGGCCGGCGCACCTTGTCTGCCCTGCTCGAGCTGCTGCAAAGGGCCGCCCATGCGCTCTTGCAGCCTGCAATGCGACACAGTGGGCCGTCTGTCTCTGCGGGGATTCCGCGCAGGCGGTCTGCCAGCCGCCGAACGGATTGCACGGCGCAGCACCGTCGCCTTTGCCGCACCCGAATGCCTGCCCTGCTAACTTTCTCTGGCCAGCGCACACCGTCGTTCATCCGCCAAGCCCAGATCTCACCCATACTTTTCAGGCCATCTCCGACTGTACCGCCATCCGCATTCCGCCCGCTGCAACCGCGTTCTTGGCTCCAACACGGCCTGTGATATGCCAGTCGCGACTAGGTTCCGTAGCATCACCCTCCGCCCCAGGTCTCCAATAATTTTTTGCCTCACCCCGTTCTGTTCGTAAATCCTTGGTACAACACCGGATCCTGCTCAATCGCGTGGTCCATCCTAGGCTTGTGCGGCGTCGTTTGCGCATATAAAGCCTATTCTTCTGTCCGGTCCTCTGCCTTTCCTGTACCCACAGTCGTGAATTCGCGAGGTCTACCTCTGCTGCTCTTAAACGTCAACTTCTCAATTTGGCACCAATTGCGATGTATCTTCCTCTCCTCCTCACGAGCCTCCTTGCTCTCGCCGTCCCCGCCATTCCGCTTTCTGCCCACAACGCGCGAGACGTGATATGCGAGAAGCCCAGCCAATGCCTCCGCATCCTGAGACTCAACACCAGCATGGACAGCGCCAACCAGATCAACTTCAGGTTTGCGCTCCAGTATGGCCACGATACATTCAACGAAAGCACCTCCTGCTCAGCGTCCTGGCAAGCTGGTTCAAACGGCTGGCCCGCCAACTATGTAAGTCGCGAGGACACACGCGGGGGGGAACACTATTTAACGCGGACTTTTGCAGATTAACTGTGACAATGAGGACTATCGTTGGTCCTTCTCGAAGTTCGACAGCCTCACCGATTGGCACATGGAAGCCACGCATGAATTCGTAGACGAGTGAGGATTCCCCGAGCCCTCTCCTCCATCCCGTGCATGTGTTTTCGGCACTAACCACAGTCGCCTCAATAGTGGGTATGCAGGCCGCTACTACGCCAATGGCACGGCGTCCTCAGCCGACTTCGACTGCGAGGGACCTAATGACACGGAGTGCAGTTTGCGGGCCTGGCACGTCATCAACCTCTTATTCTATGCTGCAGTTCTCTAGGCGCGGTGGAGAGTGGAAGGCGTTGCACGCTCCTGTGGCCTGCTGGGCTGAGGCTGACAGCATAGCCAAGGCGGTGCCACGCGGAGCTTGGTGATCCCGCGTGGACGACTCGGTGCCTTGCATGAAAGCACATGCCAAATTTTGTGTGGCTTTCGAAGGCAGCCGCCTATCTTCTTCTTTCCTCTTATTCATGACCTCAACGAAATAAGACAACACGGCCGTCCGCCCCAGATCGGGGAAAACCTTAATGTGTACTTTAAATAAATCGCTCCGCGTATTCATATTATCATGCAAATCTTATCCGCACAGGCTCCTCCCGCTCGCCACACGTTGCCTAGCAGGCAGTCATGGTCTCGTCGTCTGATCAGCCTTTCGTCGGTGCTCCCTACCAGAATTGAGCAGTTTATCCGGTAGGCAACCACGCCACGCCATATCTGCCACTCATTCCAAGCGAGTCTGCGAGTTCTGTCAGCTGTAGCAGCCGGAGAACTGGCCACGGCCATGCAACGACGATGTTCCTTGTTTTTTGCTTTTTTCTATTTTTTCTTTTTTATTGATGGTGGCTGTTTGCTGCGGCCTGAGCGGTGGTCACATGGGTCGCGGGCCCAATTCGGTAATTTTTTCTGGCCTTCCCGCCTTAGAAAGGGGTGGAGTGTGGCATTATATTCCCTTTTCGGGCAAAGCCAGGAGTGTACAACAGAGACGTCCCCTCGTGATGTGCGCATCACCATGAATAATAGTGCGATCCTGTTGGCCAGCTCGTCCGACTAAGAAACGCATGGGCAGGTACCAGCTGATGAGAGGTGGTCGGGCAGAGGGACGGAGTTTCACGCCTGAGTGTGAGTGGCAGAGTGGTACGTACCAACGAGTGGAGTGACATCAGCCATGGTGAGCCACGTTGTAAAGGGCTCGGAAGCAAGGCAAGCAATAGCGCGCCCGCCGTTCCCAGGGAGCTTGCGTCAAACAGTCGTCGCGCTCGTTCGTCAAGAAGTTACGACACGTCGGAGGCGCTTCTGGGCACGGCCAGCCCTGCTTGGCTTGTACCTCCTCGGCCGAATTGGCATTTGTAAGGAATGAAGAAAGGGAGGTCGCTCCGTGCCACCGACGATCTGCTAAGCAAGAGAGTTCGAAGTGCCGGATGAGCGAGCGACAGGGCGATGATGACTGTGTGTGATGAGTATTTGTTGAGATGAGTGGCCTCAGGCAAGCGTCAGGCGTTTCACCGGGTGGCGACGGAACCCGACCACGTCTCCCGTTTGGCTCCGCATGGAGTCATTGATTCGCTTTCGCTGCCCAAGAACACGCCGAGGTGGATCGTCCGCCCACGTAGAGGAAGAAAAAAAAAGGGATCGTCTGAACCGGTGTACGGAGACGCCGTATGATAGGAAGACACGCACCAGGCAGGCGAGCAATGAATGCGAATGCGATCGGTTGGGTAGCGCTCCGCAGGACTTGTAGGGCTGCCTGCGCCACAAAGTGGCGCACGCAATTGGTCAGCCACGGAGATATGACGATGATCATCCGCCGTGTGAGTCAACGACAGCCTCGCGTGGGTGACTGTATCGCGTGCTTCCGTTGTCGGAGTCGCCGCCCACTCTTTCTTTCACCCCGGACCCCGCGATATATATATCTCTTCGCGGATCGCTGCTATGTGACTTCAAGTCTTCTTTCACCAGGAGCGATCCCCGCCCTCTCTCACTCTCTCAATAATCCTCAACACCACTCAATCCTTCCAACCTTTCTCTAAACAACATGGGCCAAAGACACAATCGAAAGCGCACGAGGAGTCGCCCGCGTAACCGCCGTTCAAACAATCACGCGCGCGACTCCTCGGTCGACAGTTCCTTTTCGACGTTTTCAACCTTTTCTTCCGAGTCTTCTTTCGCCGGCATACCATCTTACCCGCAATACCAGCGTTACCCGGGCTTCGCCAACCCACCCGCGGCGCACTGGCATCAGCAGTACTCGGCCTGGCACCTTCGCCAGGAGCTGGAAAGGAAACAGCAGGAAGAAGCACTGGAGAAGCAGCGCCTCCGCCTGTTCGGCGGCGAGGCGACGGACGGCGCGGAGCTGTGCGGGCCCATGCTCAAGGTCGTGATGGACCTGTTCGACGACATCGACTACATTGATCCCTGAAATGTCGCTCTGTTCTATCGCACTACACATCCCTCCACACTTCCGCGCCAGCCCCGAAGCCATGTCTTCGCCCGCTCATCCTGTTCGAGCTTGTCAATAAGCCACAGCGCCGCGTGGTTACTGGATAACGATTACGACACGATACGGCGTTTCGGGCGTATATTAAACCCCTTTTCTCTCAAGCATTCCTGGAGTTCAACAACAGGCGGCGCAAAGCATTTCAAGAACTGGCGTTTCGAGCTCTTTTTTTCTTTTCATTCCTTCTGTTCTAATGTACTACTATTTGAACGATGACGCCACTCAACGATTCCTCATCGAGAACGGTTTCTCGACCAAACAAAAAAATCTCAGACCGGCGGCGTGGGACTAATTACCCGAGCCAGGACTTGTAGCAGTGAAGGCAGGACTGCTACGCTTCTCTCCAGCAGACGCAGTCTTTCTGGATCGGTTCGAAAGTGCTCGGGCCCTAGGACTCTGGTTATCTCTGCATTTTGTGTGTATAGAGTGGTGGAAGAGAAGGATAAATAAGGACGGAAGCGATTTGAATTTTTCAGCTTGATGCACGCATCTCATTTTCCTAATTTGGGTTTGCTCGAGCGTCGCTGTTTCGGTGTGGAATTCGGAAGTATGTGCGGAGCGAGCTTTTTGGAGGAATATCTTGTGATGGCGGAATTGGCATGGTTTATTTTGGACACGGCAAAGCATGAAAAGGAGTACTCAAAAGGCATTATCATCGTCGGCTTTTCTCTCATTTCTACGAAGATACCCCGCTGGATAGCGTTGGAAATGGTCTCGAAGATTTTTTTTTTCTCACACAATCGTCTGCATCCCATTCAGTGACCTCTATGACTGCTTCGTGCTGCTGCCTCCTGGGGCAATCGGACTCAACCAAATATAAGAGTCACTTCCAGAATATGCGAACCACGTCAAAGCATTAATAGTATCGAACATGGACAGTCACAAGGAAGCAAATCAGTCCATTCTCGCGCCCCCCGCACCCCCCCCCACACACAAATCAATAAGAATCCCAGGGTATGTCTGCACCAAGAAAAAAAAAGAGAAAAAAAAAGCCCTGACCCCTCCCATCAATAAGCCAAACTTTCACATCACTTGCATGCAGCTCCCCTCAACACTATCTCCTCTCATGCGAACAAGACGAACTCCTCGACGACCTGCCATCACCACAACGGTCACGCTCATCGTCATCATACAACTCGGCCCCCCTCCTCGGCCCGGAAGTGAAGTTGTACCCGCTGCCGTGCACGCCGTGGCGCGAGCCGGAGGTGAAGTTGTAGTCGTCATCGTCGTCGTCGCGGGCGGCGAGCAGGACGCGCCAGTCCTCCCAGCCGGACTTGAGCGAGGCGAGGAAGTTTTTGAAACCCATTGTGTCGTGTGTGTGTATGTTTTTTTGGGTTGTTTGCGGAGAGGCGTGAAAGAGTGTTTATGCAGCAGTATGGTAGAAAAGCCGCGATGGCTATCAAGTGGAGTAAGAGGCGGATATGTGTTGATGTATATTCTTTTGGAATGGTTTGGAGGGAGTGATGGGACCTTTTAATTTGCGGGGCCAGCGGCGTTTGAAGGATACAAAAGTGGGCTGGAGAACTGGAGAAGGGAGCTTGGGCGAAGGAAGGGGCATATTATATATCGCACACTGTCTGCATCAAGCAAGCGCTGTTTTTCTGTTGCATTCGAGGGGGCGTGTGATGAAGGCCGAGCGAAGTCCGAGGAAATGATCTTCGGGGAAGGTCGGTAAACATTATGATTGGCAGGCACACCTGTGCGACCCGATAGCGTGGGAAGGCGAAGATATTGCTCAATTGTGATGCTCGATTATAGCGCGAGGCAATGCTCAGGGTTTTGGGGCTAAGTTGGGCAGGTGTCGGTGGTTGCTGTGCGAGGATCGACGAGACGTTGGCGTAGTTTCGCATCGTGATTTGAGTTTTTCTCAGCATGCGCTGTCTTCTGCGTACGGGCAGGGCCTACAAGCGACCGCACTGATAAGCCCAGATCGTCAGCCAGGCTGCGAAATGGGGCTCGCAGCACATCAAGACGCTTGTTCATAGCAGAAAATCTGGAACATGAGGATGAACAACTGCATTCTATTCCAGCGTTCATACGCGGTCGCTACTACCATTGCCCCACCTCGCATGCCGAAAGCATGCAAACAAGGAATGTCAGGAATAGTCGTAAATCATCCGCAAGCTACTGCTGCGCCGGCCCACTGCGAGCCTAAACTGCGAACCCGAATATCGTATGTCGATACTGGCCTTGTGAAGCAAGCCAGATCCAGCAACTGAACCGGATAATTCTGAGCAATAATAGAATACCGGGCGGGACGCGGCGCGGTGTAGGCGGCTTAGAAACCGTGAACCTGCAGGGTGCGTCAGCCATATGCCAGAGTGGCTTGTGCGAGTGCGACCAAGTCGCCTCAGGCGGATTCTGCGGATGCGGGCTTACCTTGATGGTTTTGGCGTCTAGCTCGAGGCCCTCCTTCTTGTCGGTGAGGAACTCCTGGACATCCTTGCGCTGGTCACCCTGGAGCTGAATCACCTCGCCCATGGCAGTGTCGTTGACGATGGTGCCATTGCAGGCGAACTTCTTCTTGATGACCTTGAGGATCTTCTTCTGGTCGAACTTCTTGGGCAAGCCCTGGACGGTGGTCAAGGTCTTCCGGCCATTGCGCTCTGTCGGGCATCGGTCAGCTTACGCGTCGTGAAAAGAGAGAGGTCGGTCGCTCCGGCGACGCCGGCCTTCGCGACAAGACCTGCGCCCGCAGGAAGCGACGGGAGGAGGGGGTCACGCACGCTGGATGCGTATGTGGATATAATCCTGAGTTTGCCCCTTGATCTCGGAGCTGTCGTCATCTGCCTCCGCGAACGGATCAAATGTCTTAAGGTTCTGGATATCCGGTGTGGTCATGAACTCGGTTGGGGCGTCTCGAACGGCGGTGAAGATGGATGCGTGAAGCAAAAGTGCGGGGCTAGTCTGACGGCGGGTGGTGTTGATGAGCGAGGCGGGAGAAGAGGTGGCCGTGGTCTTGTGAAGTGGGGCTGCGCCTGGCGCCTTTCTAAGCCGCTTTTGGCTTAGTATAAGCCTGTTCAGCTGAGCCTGCGGTTGGCCTATCACGGCCTGGAGTCTCATTCGCCCACAGCAGCATCTCCTTGCGGTGTTGATATATTTCACGCTCTTCTTCCACTGCTAGTGTTGCAGCTCAAACAGCGCAAACACTCTGTGCATGATTCTGATCTTCAAACACCGGCAGGATGTTAAGCTGGTTCGAGCAGGCGCCAAGTACCACCTGATACTGCCTAAGACCTATCGACCACCGAAACGGAAGCTCGCTCGCCCCCCATGGACGCTTCTATGCCTCGATTATCAGAATGACATAGGCCGTTGATCTACTACCACCCAGGGCCGTCAGTTGACGTTGCTCTGCACCAATCAGGCGGGAGAGGCAGGCGGCGGGCTGCAGCTTGCCGAGGGGACGGTGCTTCCCAGCTGTTGTTGGTTCACAGATGAAGCAAAGATGATGGTGCCAAGGGAGTGACTTGCAGGAGGGTCTTCTTTTAAGGGCATGACCAGGCGATGACGGTGCCACAGCTGGAGCGTCTTCTATGTCCCGCGCGGGCCAGTGACAGTGCGCGATCGCTAGCGCCAAATGTCGTCGTCTTCGATACAACCAGCGCCTGAATTCGGCGACGCGACGGCTCTTTTTCTCTCACGCGCCAGCATCATGCCCGGAACCTCTGCATCTCCGCAAGGCCCACCATGAGCTGATATCGCGCGCCCAGTCTCATCACACCTTCGACCACCAATCTCCATCACCGCCCGAATGTCTGCCTCTGAGCTGCCTGCTCGCGTCGGCGACGAGCTCTCCAAGCTCGACCCCGCCGTGCCTTTCCGCGCTTCCAAGACTCACACCCACCACACCTGGGCACGCACCTTCCATTCCTATCCCGAGCTCTACATCCGCCCCGAGTCCCTCGCCGAGATCCAGAAAGCTGTTATCCTCGCCCGAAGATGTCGCCGCCGCATCGTTCTGGTTGGCTGTGGCCACTCGCCCAGCGACCTGACCTGTACCTCGGCCTGGATGATGAACCTGGACAAGTTCAATAGGGTTTTGCGCGTCGATCGCGAGAAGGGTGTCATGCTCGTCCAAGGTGGTATTCGCCTGTACCAGCTGAACGAAGCCGGAAAGGAGTATGGACTTACAATGCCGAACCTGGGCAGCATCAACCAGCAGTCAATCGTGGGTGCTATTTCAACTGCCACCCACGGCAGTAGCATGAGCCACGGCCTGCTCTCTGGAGCTGTACGAAGCCTGCGCCTGGTCTTAGCCAACGGTTCCACCGTCCTGTGCTCCGCAGAGCAGAACGTCGACCTCTTCCGTGCAGCTCTCGTCTCCCTCGGTGCCCTTGGTATCATCGTGGAAGTTGAGTACCAGATGATCCCTCACGCCAACATCGAATGGCACCAGACACTGAAGCCTTTGAGCTACGTTCTGGATAAGTGGGACAAGGGTCTCTGGACCGAGAAGGAGTTCACCCGTGTGTGGTGGTTGCCGTACATGAAGCGCGGTATCGTTTGGTCCGCTGAGAAGACCGAGAAGCCTGTCCGTCCACCAAAGTCCAGCTGGTACGGTGGATCTGTGGGCTTCCATACCTACCACATCTTGCTGTGGATCGCCAACTACGTCCCACCGATCCTGCCGGCCATCGAATGGTTTGTCTTTGGCATGCAATACGGCTTCAGCGACGATGCTCTCACATCTGCCGTCGAGCCCATGCGCACCGGTCTCCTCATGAACTGCCTCTACTCGCAATTCGTCAACGAGTGGGCCCTCCCTCTTCACAAGGGCCCCGAGGCCATCACCCGCCTCTCCGCCTGGATAAACGGCGACGAGGAGACGGCCCGTATTCCCTTCTCCCCACGCGGCCTCTGGGTGCACGCGCCCATCGAGGTCCGTGTCGCCGACACCTCGCGCAACCCGCAGCCCCGCCCTTTCCTCGACCCCACCGTGCCCGACGGCCCGACCCTTTTCCTCAACGCCACGCTCTACCGCCCCTACCATCTGGATCCGCCATGCCACGAGCGCTACTACGAGGCCTTCGAGTGGCTCATGAAGGAGATGGGTGCCCGCCCCCATTGGGCCAAGAACTTCCGCACCATCGACCACGCCGTCCTGGACGGCATGTACGGCGACGACCTTCAGCGCTGGCTTTCCGTCCGCAACGACGTCGACCCCGATGGCATGTTCGCCGGCGCCTGGCATCGCCGCACCGTGCTGCCGCCCGTCCAGGACTTCTCCCGCATGGCGCTCGAGGAGAAGGAAGTCGCCCGCCGCTCGAGGCGCTCTGGCGGCGTCGACTGGATCGGCGAGCAGGCGGTCTGGAGGAGCCCGCGCAGCAGCTCCAGCCAGGAGAGCTTTGATATCTTGCACGGTGCGGAGGCGGAGGCGAGCCAGCTGTTGGAGAGCGCAAGTGAGAAGGACCAGATTGAGGAGATGATGGAGGAGGTGCATGGAAGTGTTGCGAGGGGCGTTACTGGGACGCAGGTTTTTAATAAAATGTAGAACAGTGAAGCAATACATCTATGAATCCATACTTTATGTCGTTATCTCTCTCCTCTCTTTTTAAGGTTTTTTTTTATTTTTTATTTTTTTTTTGCTGTTACTCGATGTTAGGCAGGTCAGGCCATTCGTGGAACAAAGAAGAAGTCGGAAGGCAGCCTTGGGCTGAGACTTCAACAGCACATGGGTGTCATCCCGTTGAACTGTTGATGTGCTTTGGATTTACGAGGCCCGTGAAAAGAGTGCGCAGGATGCCAGCTTTGCAAAGACCGGGAGGGGATAAGGGCTAAGAGAAATGATATGGAGAACGCATGGCCGAGCCCGAGTTCGGTCTATTCGCCGCAAATGAGTGGATATTCCTCAATGACAGTCTTTACGGGACACTTAATTGGTTACAGTGTAAACATAATATGACCGAATATGCGCCACAGCCTGCCTTGATTCAAGCGAGAAGGCGGGGAAGTCTGTCAAAGCATCTCAGCATTCAAACTTAATCAAGTCATCGTAGTTTGACGCAGCCAAATCCGCAAATTCACGCGATACTGACGGGTAGGATAGAGCTGATCCATTTCAAAGTCACTATCCAGCATCTTTCCTGAAGTCCCACGACGAACCAACTAACGAACGGGAAAGGAAATGATGTCTTGACCAAAAAGTGATCCGCCCGGAAACAGACAGCCATAGAAGTTGGGATAACGAAAAACCGGCAATCAACCGAAACGCTTCCATCATAGAGAGTGATGACGACTCGCTCCACGCAGACTGATGATAGTGAGAGGTTAGGACCAAATACCTTCTTACCACTACAGGTGAATACCAGGTCTTATTTTTGCAGGCAATCAATGCGCGAAAAGACAACTCGCAAAACACGCCCAGGGAGAAAGCTGCTTTCGGAAGACGAAAGCCAGGGCCAAAGTAGGGATTATCAGAACTCCGGCGAAGGAGCACGCTTGGCCCTGTTCTTGGCCGCAGCTCTCCTGGCAGTCGCGGCAGCAGCTCGTTTCCGCTTGGACGGCTTCAACGCCTCCTCAGCGGACAGGAGGTCGTGAAAGAGCCCGCCGTAGTCCCTCCGCGCGGCCTTAAGAGCCTGTTCCAAGTCCTCGTTGTATCCCGAAGGCGGTAGACGGGACTGCGCGAAATTCCAATCCTTCGGGTACTTGAAGCTACTGGGCTTGGCCTTCGGATGGTACCAGAAGTACCAGTGGATGGCTGAGGAGTCCTTGTTGTGCTCCAGAGCCACCCAAGATGGCTCACGACAGCCCTCCCACTTGATGAGCGCGTCCCAGTTCATGGTTTTGCACTTGGGCCTCTTGCGTACCGTCAAGCACCATTCGACCGCATGCATGCCATTGCCGACAGGCACGCCGCGTTTGGTATCCTGATCATCATTGGAAGTGGCGGTGGTATCTCCAGCAGGCATCGTAATCTTGTTGTTATCGTGGGGAGATGGCGCTGATTGGGGTTGAGTGTCCTCGGTAAGAATGCCGCTGCTTCTCGAAGCTTTGTTATATCATTAACCATTGATGCAATGAGGAGAAAAGGTGACTTACAGCGGGCGGTATTTTCAACGGTGTCACCTGTCTGAGTGTTGCCAGAAGCCCCATCCACGTCGATCACACGTTCATGGGCCATCTCTTCGACGGAATCATCACCGGCGTTGGCCATGGCGACATCTTCCTTAGGGATAATATGAGCGACTTGCTTTACATCGCCACAACTTCGCGAGTCTGGTATGGAGTATGGCGCACTGGCGGAGCTCATTCCAGAAGCGTCATGGCCCTGAAGCTGATTGAATTCGTGAGCGTCCTCATAAGGTCCATAGATTCCAGTATCCGCGTCTTCGATCCCTCCGCTGAGGACCCCCTCTGGAGGCCCCTCGGTGATGATGGTTGTGGCAGGGATGCCACGAGAAGGCTCCTTGCCCAGGTGGCCGTTGTATGAAGCTGCACTGTGACTGGAAAGGTCCTCATGTCTGTCGCCCATGGCAACCTCCTCATCCGCGCCACCGGTTTCAAGACCCTCGCCAGAGAAATCTTTAGCGACGACAGTTGTCGCGGCTGAATAATGGGAGGGACCCTCAGGTAGTCCCTCTGAATGGGCGACGCTGAAACTGCTACGAGCGGTGGTAGAACGAGCAGGAGTGGGAAAAGGCGCAGGCGTTGAATTTAGATAGCCAAGGGCTTCCCTAGCCCACCGCGGCGTACGCGGCCCGTGATGCGGGTGCTGGATGTGGGGGGTACTCTTCACCGAGCGGCTAGGGTGGGTAGGCGCGCGAACGACGTTACCAGCGTGGGTGTGCGAGGGACCAGGAGGATGCGTTTCCGAGACGCAGCCATGGGAAACTTGCCGGAGCGGGCTCGGACTGTGTTTTGTGAAGGCGGCAACCGGTAGGTCGGAAGGACAGGGCAGGACTTCACCGAACACATTTTGGGGAGAGCGCGGTGGTGTGAGCGAAGGCCGATCGCGCCATTTCGTAGTTGTCAAGATACCGAAACGGCTGCCGCGACGGTGAGGGGTAGAGGAAGATCTCGAGGAATCCTGGTATGGAACCGTTTCCTTGGAAGCACGCTTCGAGGATATGCTGTGCGCGTGCTGCATGGGAGCCATGGCGGCGTTCTGGGACGATGGAGATAAGTTGTAGGCCAGCGGCAGTGAGCGCGTCTCGCACATACCTTTTGCCTTTTGCGGAGACTAGATCAGCTATCTGCCCAAATTGGCGTATCGCGCAGATCCTAAGGCTACATGCCGTTGTCTTGTTCTGTGAGATGCCAGCACGGGATGTGGTGTTGACGCGCAAGTGTTTGGAAAGGCGGGTGGGGATGGAGGAAAAGCGGGTGGAGATATTGCAAAAAAAAAAAAAAACAAATTCAGAAGTAGCTTTGGGCTACAGCTGATGGCTTGGAAGCTATGACATTGATGCCGAGAGCTCTACTGCGGCTGTGAAGTTCGGTGATGTCGTGCGGCTGAGTTTGCGGCAGGACGAGCATCAAGTTGCATCAATCTCTACCAAGCTTTTACGTTTGACTTCAGTGCTATCGGTTTCGGTCTCACACACCTCCTAGTCTACTTTCCGCAGATATATACGAGACAGTAGGAGAACACCCCTGTGTGGATAATCAAGCTGTTAGGGGGGGACCATGCAGTTTGAATTATTGTCAATATGGGGCTCTGTGTACAAGCGTCCATCTTCAGCAACCCTTTCCTAACATCGGCGCAGAACCATCAATTCCAGTCCCATCCGTAATAACCGCCCATAAATTGCTCAGCCATTGATTCAAACGTGACCGTAGTCGGCTCGTCCGTAATGCCCCTTGCTACGACCTCTTCCATAATAGCCACCGTCGCTGCTGCCCCAATTTTCGTCACCCCAAGTACCATGACATGCAGAAGATCATCCAGCGTCTCATGGCCCCGCCGCCTTAATCTGCACCCCCGGCCCCGCATGCTAACCCATGAACTTCAATGACGCATGGTCGCCCCGATATACGTATACGTGCCATACGGTCTATTCACAAACCCATATCCCGTCGACGTCTTGAAGAAGGCGACGTCGAGGTCCGTGCAAATGTGACATTGTGGCGCTTGGCTATGGCAAGGCCGGCAAGGGTGTCGGCATCGGTCATGGTCGGGTGGAGGAGGGAGTGGTCGATCATCTTGGAGGCCTGTGACGGGTCGCGGTGATGCAGTTAATAGGAGTATTGTTGGTCATGGTGCTGGATAGTGAGGTCTGTGGTTTGAGCTTTTCTGATAATTCTGATTGCGATGGAGCTCTGGGTTTAAATATCAAGGCTCTGCAGCTTCTGCTGTCGCCTTATTATGAACGTTTGGATGACTACTTTCGGCCTTCAGAGCTGCCAAGGAAGCGTCTATAATCTGCTCGAAATAGTGTATGTCCGATGGAAGAGGTGAAGTTCCGGTGGAGCGCATGCAAGTCTAGTGGAAATACTTGCCGAATCTGTCATCAGCCAGCACGAAATACTCAATGGAGGGGGGAATTTGTTATTTGCCGAAGCAAACTTGCGAAGGGGAGTCAACTTATTGACGTTGATTTGTGAAAGGCTACCGATATTATATTCATGGCTAACAGACACGGGAGTTTGAGGCCCAGATCCGATTTTGATCTTGCCCGCTGAAACAGCTGCTTGGGAAATACTATCCATTCACACAAGCAGTTTCTTTGGGTGGGTAGGTAATCAGCATAATCTTCTTAGCTTGCGCTTTTCCGTAGCTGTTGGGCCAGTGGAAGTAAGACAATACCTTCTTCGAAATCCAGCAATGTTTAAGCCATGATAAGATCCTCGAAAAGGAAAAACAAAACCAAAGCTTAGGTTTGAAATTCCGTCTACTACAGTAGGTGGAGTAGAATCCGCTTCATCTTGGGAATATCGGCCTGTTCCGATGGATGGCTCTTCCATGTGGTGACTGTCTCGTTGGGCTGGTCGCTCTTCTCCGGGACCTTCATATCCACCCGTGGCTCCGCGTGTCAATCTATTCAAAATTGTCCTACCAGGTTGAGAGGTTCTTGACCTGCGTCCAGCCTCGTTTACCTTATCCCGGAATTCCACATCTTCTCCATTTCTTTAGCAGGAATAAGGGAAACGAGCTTCTTTGAAATTTCCAGGCCTTGTTCTGCAGTAACTGATCGGGCTCACAGGCGTGACTGCATCTCAATCAGTTGACGAATGCCCAATCTTGCCTCATGGGCTGCTTGACTGGGCGGCTCAAAACCGGTCAAGATGGACAGTGTGATGGCTGCAGTAAAAAAGATGCAGAGACACTAAGGACACTGCGCGAGTGTCCCTAACCTATTTGAATTTGCTAGTAGAGTCTAGCCTTGAAGTTACCAGAGCAGCGTCTCGGCACGCCGATACTGATGGTTGGGAGGGATCGAGATTATGTGTGCGGCAGGGAAGTGTACCATTACTGGAGGGGCTGAGATGAACAGTCATCTTGAACGATAGGAGAGGCCTATAGATCAAGATCTTTGCGTTCTCGTACCCAAGCTTCAGGGAGAGTCCTTGAAGCTCGAAAAGATGGCGTTCGAAGGTGTCGCGGTGAGTCTCACCCGACAAGGTGGTTCCAGTATCCATGGCACCAAGCTCTCTACTGTCGGTGAACTTCGGCTGCTCAGGAAGAACGCTGCACCATCTCTGAAGCCTGGCTTCTAAGCTAGATGCACTGGAGATCATGTTCTGCAAACGTGGTCTATCGCCTCTCGCACAAGAATCCCTGGTGACTATACCTTTACCAAGCCCGTACAAGTCCTCAATGCAGATTTGACAATGATCGAGAGCTTCACCATGGATTATTTGTAGGAGAGCAGAGCCACAAATCCCACATGCACCATAACCAGCTAGATCGGGCGGTTGAGCTTTCGGAAGGCCGGATTCTCTCACAGCCAGACCAGTGAGCAAAACGGCACGGTGCCGACCGAGTCGAAACCCAAATTCATCTCACACGGGTCGACCGCTCACCGCGCCATGAGCGCAAGGTATATGCCCGTAACCACTGCATTCCATTGAATACAGAGAAGTGGTCTCCAAAACGACCAACGGTAGTTCCTGGAAGCTCTCCGGTCCTGGCGCAATGTCTAAATTCCGTTTCTACCGCTTTCGGCAGCGGGCCGAAGCGATTTTGGGAACACCTTTTTTTTTTTTCTCAAGGGTTGATCCTGTTCCGGCCGCAGAAGCTTAGCGCGTGGATGACTTATGGCTCCAAACATATCGAGTAAGGAGCAAAGGAAACAGTCATAGCAGGCGGCGGACTGGGCGAGCGGTGAGACGAGGTGTCGAAGAATGCATGGCGCAAGGTGG
Organism: Macrophomina pseudophaseolina; assembly: GCA_022204955.1. Lineage (NCBI taxonomy): Eukaryota > Fungi > Ascomycota > Dothideomycetes > Botryosphaeriales > Botryosphaeriaceae > Macrophomina > Macrophomina pseudophaseolina. The sequence goes on along the minus strand of JAJJID010000342.1, from coordinate 12,811 downwards.
TGTTGAGGGCTTCATGAGCTATTGTCCAAAGAGTTGTTTGGTAAAAAAGACCCTGATAATGTTGTTGATGCATTAACCAATTGGAGGATTGAAACTCATATACTTACAGAACTCGTACGCTGACAATGCTGAGGGCAGGTCGGCGTCTGTTGATGATGAGGTGGTAGAGGATCTAGGGGCGCGGGAAAGCAGTGGTTGCTAAGGCAAGTACCTGCGGCTGCATGATTCGCAAGTACTCTCCAGATCCGATGGATTGGATACTTTGCAGTATGCACCCTGACACAATCCCGGTATACGTGAAGGCTGCTGCATAAGAAAGTTATGTCGGAATGGATGGGATTTGCGGACCCCTGCAGCGCAGAAGTCGTTGCCGCTCAACACCTCCCGCGCCTTTCCCATCGTCCGCGCGCACACCTGCAAGCAGTCAGCACCGGAAGGAACAGGAGGAACGCATGCGCGCAGCCAGCCAGCAGCAAGCAGCCACCTCCAACGGGCCATCCGCATCGGCTAGAGCAGCAGCCTCAGAACGTGCTCGTCTACGCAAAACCAACCGCCTCGCACAGCGCTCCCGGCCCCCGCTTTCCCGCCGCCTGCCTTTTGCCTCTTCCTTCTCCACCTCTTTTTTCTTCCTTCTGCTGACATCGCATGCACTTCCAGCAATTGCCGAGTCAGTGGCCCAAAACCCTTGAACCCCGAAGCAGCACCCATCTGCGCGGCCGGGCATGGTGCATGGCGCGCCTCTCATCCATGCAGCGTCGGCAGCGCGGCTCCATCCCGCTGGCCGCAAACCGGCCACTAGCATGACGACACGGGTGTCCCAGCAGCACCGTAACCTGCAGCAGCATCTTCCACCAAACACTCCCCTCCGGCGACAGAACACCAAACGAAGCAAAGCCTCTCTCTATCTCTGCTTTTTGACTCGTACGAGCGTGATATTTCCCGGAGCCCATCCCGCATTCGCGACAAGACGTCCTCCCACACCTTGCCTGCAGCGCGAGCGTTGCCAGACTGCTCCGTGGCTACCGGGCATTCCCCACAGAAGTCGCCATCCGGCGCCCAGATGTGCCCACATGGGCGCGTGTGCGGAAGATCCGTGTCACGACGAGCGGTGCCCCGTCGCGGCGGCTCCCCCACCCCTTTGCCATGCTCCCTCTGTTTTTTTCTTCCTTGCGCCGACCCGGCCGCCTGCACCCAGGCCTCTTGAACGTATCTTCCCTTCTCCTCTCAAGAATACTCACTCATCGCTGCCTCTCCGACACGTGTTGATTGCTTTTTCGCCACGACATGATACGACACGCGATGCTGCAGTCACCAAAAGCACTTTCCCGCTGCACCTACCTCGTTCCATGTAGTGTACATGCAAACGCGGGCAGCTCTGGCCAGGCCCGTCTGCACATGCAGCGGACACGGCACTTCTAGCCGCTCGGGGGCCGTCTCTCCAGCCTATCGCCGCTAGATCGGCCCCCCCATGCTTCGAGAGAGGGAGCGCGTGTGAGGAGGCGAAATGTCCGTTTGATCGCCGGAGATTGGACGCTAGATACTGCACGTACACATATGTGGATCCCATTCCTGTCCTCCCCGAGAGGCGGGGGGGTTAAGACGACTGGCCAACGACGGCGTCAAAAAAGTGCGTGGTTGGGAGCTAAGTATGTATGGATGTACGTGTACGCGAGGGCATGTTTGTCCCGACCCGAGAAGTGAGTGTAAAAAAAATGAAGAAGCGAGGATGGATGTGTAAGTGCATTGCAGCAAGCGCAAATGCAGTTCTTTCATTGCCAGCCAGCCAGCGAGTGGCGCAGATTAGGCTTTTTTTTTTTCTCTCTCTTTCGCTCTACGGTAGCCAGGGTAGCCTCTTTCCCTTCCTTTTGCCTCCCCTGTCTTTCATGTCCGACGAGGAGGCAAGGGGTTGGTTGCGGCGGCCAGCCAGCTAGCAGCGCGCGTAACAAACAGCATAACAACATGGAGACTAAGGCGCGTGTGTTTGCCAATTCAAAAACAAAGTTCCAGCGAGCAGTAGACGGGATAACCAAACGTGAGAAAAACAAGGGCGCGAGCGGGTAAAGAACAAGAAAAATCACAAAGCGCCGTGAACAAGGGTAGTCATCGAAGTGGTTGCCCTGTCTCAAACGTCAAGCCGCCCCAGAAGCACAAGATGCGGAAAACAAAAAGCGCGAGAGTAGGGGAGTGGGGAAAACGCGAGCACATAATAATCCAGAGTTGTCCTCGCTCAGATACGGCGGTGGCCCGGCGCACCTCTTTCCGTCATGCGCTTGCCTGGTGTGATATGCAAGCATCGAAACAACTGCTTTGGCGATTGAGCAGTAGTAGAGTTCTAAGCTGCTCTGCGAGTCGGAGGGCGCAATGGCATCTAATCCCACCACGTCGTCGGCTGGATGCGGCCGTGCTCCTGCAATATGCCGAGCACGGCGGCGCTATCAACGTCGAGGCCGTATAGCCGTTGGAGCGGCTCAGCGATCATCATCCAGTCCAGGCGCTGGATGTCGAACAGCTCGAGCACGATCTTCTCGAGCACCGTGCGCGGCTCTTTACGACGAGGAGGAGGCTCGGGAGCATATGGAGGGGCGGCCGGACCGTGTTGGTAGCCCGGGCCATGGTAGCGGCGCAGGCGGCGGCGCTTGATGATGCCGGCATCCGTCCTCTGCGGTGTCCACGCTGTGGTGATATTGGAGGAGGTGGTTGAGCCGCAGGTCGACGGCGAGGAGCAGCCGACAGGGACGAGGCTGTCGTCTGGTGTACGCGGCGGCTGGGGCGCCACTGGTACTGGTACTGCGTCACCGGCAGCGGAGGGCGGGATGGTGAAGTCGTTGGAGATCCAGGCTGCCGTGGCGCCTGTCTTGGAGTAGGTCGATTGAGCCGATGACGGCCGCAGCAGCCGTGTTACAGCATCGAGGACCGGTGAGAGGGGTCTTAGGATCTGAGATCGAGACTTGGAGAGAACTAGTCCCCGGGAAGACATGGTGATGGGGATTTTAGGGTCGGCAAACAAGAATAGCAGAAAAGTGATCGATTACATTGAGTGTAGGAGAAACGGGTTCACCGGTCAGTAGTACAGCAAAGGCACCGGATGGCCTGGCAGCAAGGCAGAGGGCTCGTCGGGCTCCAGCACTTACTTATCGTAAACGCATGCTGCATCTCAACGTGAGAAAGCAATGCACTGCAAGGCCAGCGGGTGCAGGCGCGCATTGTTGAAAGGCGTCGGGAGGCCAATCAGCCTGGATGGGGCATCGGGGAACAGGAGCTTACGCAGAAATAGAAAACCGCGGGACTGGCGAGCGGCGTCGTGCCTCGGTGGATTTTGGGAAGTGCTGCACTGTATATTGACGCCGGACCGGGGGGTGACGTGGACCGCTTCTGCAACCTGCTGGAGCCAAGCCTGCGTCCTATTTGAACGTTAAACAGCCCTGCGCCGCCCGGAGTTCCAGAAACGGACGAAAATTGGCAGACAGATTGAACGCGGACCCGCACAGAGTGACTTGCAAAAATGTAATATTTTTTGAGGGATGTCTGCAGGTATGTTGGATTGCATGCCCGGCCGTGATAGCCGGCTGACAGCCTCTCATTGTCCGTAACAACGCAACATCGCAATTGTTGCCATGCGTAAAGCCATTGCAGACTCCCACCAGAACCCAATGCCCACGCCGATAATCCCACACCGAAACCGCAAACCCTTAACCCTTCTTCTTGGAGACACCGACGGTGCGACCACGGCGGCCGGTGGTCTTGGTGTGCTGACCACGGACGCGGAGGCCCCAGTAGTGGCGGAGACCACGGTGGGCGCGGATCTTCTTGAGGCGCTCGAGATCCTCACGGAGCTTGGAGTCGACACCGTTGGCGAGGATCTGGTAGTCCTTGCCGTCGACAATGTCGCGTTGCCTGTTCAGGAACCAGGTGGGGATCTTGTACTGGGTCGGGTTCTGCATGATGGTGACGATGCGCTCGAGCTCTTCCGAGGTGAGTTCACCAGCACTGTTCCACAATATCAGCCTCCACTCTGCATTCCCGCAATCTTCAATAACTGGCGCTTTACCGCTTGGTGAGGTCGACATCGGCCTTCTTGCAGACCAGGTTGGAGTAGCGGCGGCCAACACCCTTAATCTTGGTCAGGGCGTACATGACCTTCTGCTTTCCATCAACGTTGGTGTTGAGGAGACGCAGAATGTACTGGAAGTTGCTCTTCTCTCCGGAGACGAGCGCTGGTATCCTGATTAGCTGGATGGCATCGCCAGGGCGAGACAGGGCGCATTCGGCACGTACACATGGTGGGCAACTTGTCGTCGTCGGCTGTCGGGTCGTCGTCGTGGTTGTCGCTGGGCGAAGGCGAGTAGGAAGGGCTTTTTGGAGAAGTGTGGGCGGCCGCTTAGTTTTTCCGAAGTTCGCCCAAGCGCTTTGCCGTTTCGGGTCGTGACGCCGCTCAATCCGCGACACTGCCTGCTTCTTTCAACCTCGCTTTACTCTTCGTGCACTCGAAAATATTCATTCATCTCGCATGCGTAGTGCCACGCATGCACTTGCTCCTCTCATACCCTCCTCAGTTCCTCGGTAGACTCTTGGGAGGAGGACATCCCAAGTCTTGGCGCGACTATCATTAGACTTCGGCCACCATAGCATGGAAGCAGCACACGTAGCTAGCAAGGGTGGCAAGAGAGCTGCTTTATATGCTAATTGGTGGAATAACGGGCGGATCAGTTGAGTCTAAGATGTGTTACAGTTCTTATCAGCGGGCAAGAGATCAAAAACGACCCGGGGGGATACCGAGAGAATACTGCGAACAGCTCCTGGCTCCCTTGAATTTCTATAGTAGTGAGGGAACAGTGATACATGTTCTGCGAAGCTGTAGATGCCAACCATTTTTTTTTTTTTTGAACTTGGGATGTGGAGGGATCTGCGGGCGTCAAGACCGTGCTCCGCAAGGCTTCGCGCGTGTGCCAAAATCAAAGCGCTCAACATCCTGCGACTTCCTGCATTGGCACTAGGAGATGCGCAGGAAGCGCGGACAGATCGTCGTGAGGAGCTGTGATATCAGATAATTCACCCCAAAGGCTTTCCGTGTTTGGCTGCCAGCGCAAACTTCCTTCGGCGGCGCGACGATGAATGCGGGCGCGTCATCACGTGGGCGAATCTTGGCAGTGCTAGGGCTGTAATTCGCTGGCGGAGCTCGAGCGCAAGACACCTGTTCAGTTGGAGGCGCAACTTCCCGGTCCCCTTCGATACGACTCCCAGAACATGCCACATCTCCGGCCCAGCTCCGCCTGATTTCTTCTGCCATCCCTCGCGCGTACAGTCGCCGCCTGCAAGACGCTTTTGCACGCCTGAGCTTCGTCGCTTCCGCATCGCCGTCCCTCTGGGACCCCGCCGTTCATTATGTCCACCGACTACAACTATGACGAACAGGTACGCGCCGTTTGCGCCCGGCGCCCGCACAACGCCTGCCCACTGACTGCGCCAACAGGGACAATTCTTCCCCTACTTCGTCATCACTATCACCGGCCTGGTCACCATCCCGGTAACCATCTCGCTGCTCACCCGCAGCAAGGATCTCGAGAACACCGCCCCGAGAATACAGTCCGACTTCACTCCCGAACATGTCGATCTCATCGATGGCCAGCGCAAGAAACTGCGCCGACAGGAGCGCAAGCTGGGCAAGTTTCTGCTCGCCCTCGGCGGCTGGGTAGTCATGGCTTGGATGGCCTACCTCATGGTGGTGACCGCGCGCACCGTTCCCCAGATCTGGGATCCCTACGATGTCCTCGGAGTTTCTAGGGTAAGGTTGCAAGCTGCGTACTGGCTGACCTATTACTGACTGCCTGCAGTCTGCCACCGAAAAAGAAATCAAGTCGTTCTACCGCAAGCTTTCCATCACCAACCACCCCGACAAAGTCCAGCCCGATCCGTCGAAGAATCTGACCATGGAAGACATAAATGAAAAATGGGTCGAATACACAAAGGCATTCAAGGCACTTACTGATGAGGAAGTCCGCAACAACTACTTGCAGTATGGCCACCCCGACGGCAAGCAGAGCTTCAGCATTGGTATCGCACTGCCCAAGTGGATCGTCACCGAGGGTCACGGCAGATACGTCTTGCTTGGTTATGGAATCGTCCTCGGTGTTTTCCTGCCCTACCTGGTTGGCAAGTGGTGGTACGGTACTCAGCGTGTCACCAAGGAAAAAGTTCTGGTCTCTAGCGCAGGCAACATCTTCAAGGAATATAAGCCTGATCTGAGCGAGGGTGGCGTTCTTGCCGCTCTCAGCACTGGAACTGAATTCGAAGAGGCGTTCAAGGGACACAAGGCAGAGGCAGGTCTTTCCAAGATCGAGTCGAAGCTCTTCCAGGAAGGCGAGCTGTCTGCTCTCGCTGGAGGTCTCAGTGCCAAGGATCGTCAGACTTTGGAAGAGCTGGATGAAGGACCGCGCAGGAAAGCTCTTGCTTTGCTTTGGGCCTATCTTGGACGCGTGGAGCTTGACGACCAGACCCTCAATGCCGAAAAGTTCGAGGTTGCACCTATCGCTCATAAGCTCAACGACGCCTTCTTCGCTGTCGCGCTTGCTTACGGCAATACCCAACCTCTCCTGGCATCTTACCACACCTCCCAGAATATTCTCCAAGCCATTCCGCCGAAGTCATCGCCTCTACTCCAGCTCCCTGGTTTCACTCCTGCCGTCGTTCGTGCAGTCGAGGGTGAAAGCGCGCGAGTTCGTATGACCGTTCTGGAATACTTGAGCCTTCCGGCTGAGGAGAGGCGCAAGCGCGCAGTTGGTCCTGGTCTTCTGTCGGAAAGCGAGTATGCCAACGCTGAGAAGGTTGCCCGTCAGCTCCCGCATCTGCATGTCGAGAAGGCCTTCTTCAAAGTCCTGGGCGAGAAGGTCATCATTCCCAGCAGCTTGGTTCAGTTCGTTGTCAAGGCTCGTATCATTCCTCCGGGTTCTACCAATGTTCCCCCGGTCAACGAGAAGGATCTCGAGGATGTTGATCCCAAAGAAGGTGATCTGGACGCTCTCCACGGCCGCAAGAAGGGTGTTGAGGCGGAGGAGGCCAAGAAGGCCGAAACCGCTGGTCAGCCTCCGCTCGCGTATGCTCCGTACTTCCCCAGGGATCACTCTCCCAGGTGGCACGTTTTCCTCTCCGATACCAGGCAAGGCAAGGTCGCGGTACCTCCATTCACCTTCACCAAATTCGATAAGCCGCTTTTTGATGAGCAGGGCAACCCAACCTACAATGTTCAGACGCTGAAGATGCAGTTCGGTGCTCCTCCCCAACCTGGCCAGTACAAGTTCACCATGAACCTTGTGTGCGACAGCTACGTCGGCATGGACACGAAGATGGACGTCGTTCTCAACATTGACCACCCTTCGAAGGCGGCGGAGATTGAAGAGGAAGAGGATATCAGCGAGCCGGAAGAGGGTAAGTATTCATCACACAGCGACCATGTTCACAGTATCGCTAACACAAGAGTAGATACCATTGCAGGGCAGATGGCTGCGATGAAGGGCGGTGAGACTAAGAAACCTAAGGCCCGTAAGGTCGAAGAGTCCAGTGGCAGCGACACCGAGGGAGATGAGGACCTGTCGGATACCAGCGAGACCGACACCGACACCGATACCGATGAAGAGTAGTGGATCAAGAGCTGCGGCCTTTTTTAAGTGTATGATTTGTATGCATTGGTTAGGCGTTTACGAGTGAAGAAGGCTGCTGCCCTGCTCTGCTCTTACTGGATACTTCCTACTCGTGTTGTGCGTCCCCTTTTGAAGGGCGGCATTTCTATTCAGCTTTGAAGACTTGGGAGTTGTTTTTCGACCGCAAAAAAAAATCATTGTACAGATCCGGGGCAGGGAAGTTGGCTGCGGAATCTTCTTTTTCGAAAGCTCTCTAATGCAAATTTCAAAGCCGTGTTGTCAGGACCATTGTCGCAGCGGTGTTCGTGCCTCAAGCCTCAAAGTTGACGGGAGTTCGACGTTTCTGATGCATTGTCGTCGTGGAATGGTCTAGACTTCGTTTTTTGGTTGCAACGCAGCAACGCCATCACCAACCACCTCCTCACTCGCTATCCTTTTCTGGTCACGTACCCGGCAAGGAACAGGCTAACGGCTCCTTTAGAGCGCCTCATAAACAGCCAAAGGCCATCGGGAACAAAGCCACACACGTGTTCAATTCACGGAAGCTTTCCGAACCATGGCGCTCTCATCTTTGGGGCGCTTGAAGTCGCTAACCCATTGAAGTATCTATATCCCCAACACATGCGTATTTAAAAAGCCACTCTGAAACGATATCGTTAGTTACCACCACGATCCGTTTCGCATTTTGTCGATCGATAGTGGCTTTTTTCTGGTCGTCGCTACTGCTAGGCTGGAGTGGGCTGATGGGCCCGGCTGTTTCCCCGGGTGGGCGCGCGTCGCCTTTTCCTCGGCCAGCCTCTTCGCATCCCCTCCCCTTTTCGGTCCTTGGGTCAAGCTATTATAGTTGTCCCCGTTGGCAATAAGTACCCACGTTCCGTCGCTCACTTTGGCGCTAGTAAGGGAGGGCGGAGGGGGAAGACGCTCGAGCAAGGTTCTGGAATCCTGCCGGCGCCACGACGGCGCGTGGGACTACTGTAACAGGGGCACTTTACGTCACCGCGAGGGCTTAGCACACGTGCCTTCGTCTCCTCTGGTAGAGCGCGCGAGGCTTTTTTCTTTTTTTTTTTTTGTTCTTTTTGTCGTTCTGGTAGGATTCGATGGATTCGATGGACTGGTGTGGATCGAAGGATGAAGGATGCTGGATGCTGGATGCTGGATGCTGGATGCTGGATGCCGGACTTGTTTCTGGCCATGGCTAAAAAGAAGGGAGTTGACGTTGGACGTCGCAAAGAATCCTTCCATTGACGGGGTTGTTCCTTTTTGCTTGTTGTGGCGGCGGGCGATTCGTCAGACTCTCCTTTCTGTTCGTTCCCGAATCCTGCTTCGTGTTCTCGAACACGCCAACCCACCCCCGGAGCAAGAGAAAAAAAAAACGTTATGTGCGTCTGGTGGCTTTTAGGAGCGTTCTTGCTTTCTGCTCATGCTTGGACGTAGGAAAGAATCCTCTGACTGCACCAGGGTGAAGCGGCTGGCGGAGTGACTTGCACACCGGGTGTGCACATGTACCGTCTCGAACTTCGTGAGGGGTTACGGTGCTTTTTGGGCCCCTTCGTGGTCTATGCCAGGCCCCACTGGAGACTCGCTGCTGTTAACTTTGAACGTAGCAATGGATCCTTCCATCGCTGTGGTTCAGGGTGGCTGCGGAGATGGGGAAGTGGTTGTCCACTGTTCACAAAAGTACATGTGCTCCTGTGGGGTTGAAGCATGGAGCCATGGTTATGCAGGCTTCAGGGCTTCTTCCCATTGTCCTCTGGCTTGCTGGAGAGTATCTTCAGACGTAGCAAAAAATCCTGCCATGGAGTCTTACGCGGTGTCTGACAGCCCAGGGTGTCGGAAGCCACTCCGTCCATGTATCAGAGCCATCTCAAGGATTCTGGATCATTTTGGACCCCCGAGCGCAGACCATCTGGAAAGGTGAACAGACTCCCCATTGAACGTAGCAAGAAATCCTACCCGAATATGCGGTCACCAGTGCCTCCAAGCCGTTGAGTCCTGGTTATGCTGTCTCGCAATCCGGGCCGAAAATAGTTTAAATCGGCTTATCCGAGAGGCGGGTCGGGGATGCGTACTCTAGTCCTCTCACGGACTAGAGAGTCGGGCAGAACTACGACAGGCTGACGGCACCGCGAGTTAGCTGCATTAATCCTCGAGCCCGTCCCATTTTCCCACGGGTTTCTTACCACTATTGTTATCGCCTCATCAATAAAGCAGGGGGGATTCATTACAAAATCGAACGCAGGTAGGAGTTCTCTCCGGGGTTCACCGTACTATGGCTTCTGCGGCTGACAACCATTGATTCAATCTACGCCCCACTGCAGGCTCTTCGGGGTTCGATAGCTCACCCGGAAGATTGCCCTAGAGGTGCTTGGCGACCATCAGTGTTTGGTTGACCTGGACCCTCGAACGTAGGAAAAATCCTGCCCATGTCGATGTAGCTGAGTAATTCGTGGGACCCTAGTCGTATGGATGTTCCAGTGCGTGGGCCACACTGTTAGACGTGCCCAGCCTCGTACTGTTACTACATTCGCCTTTCTGGAGGCCCGAAAACAGAACTTTGGACGTAGGAAATAATCCTGCCGAGCCCACCGAAGCGTTGCGACGAGTTTAGCAACGCAAGCCCCTGGGTTGTGTGTAAAATTCTAAATCAAGACGGAGGTGTGGCCCATGTCCGGGCCTGCTAAGTGCGTTGTTTGACGTATCGTCAAACGTAGGAAAGAATCCTTTCATATGACGGTGTCTCATGGAGCCTGTAGGCGTCAACCATGGCGGAGAATGGGAGAAGATTGGACATAGGAAAAAATCCTCCACGAATCGTCACGAGCCTCTTCCTGTGAGGCTCGAGACCAAAAACGCCGTCCCGTATCTTCCTACACACGGAGAAGCTAAGGCCAAAACCCCCCGTCGCTTTCTCATATGCTGATTGGCAGAACTTTGAACGTAGGAAAAAATCCTTCGCATGCAATCACTATCCCAACTCTTGACAGTTCCGACGCCGGAGCAGCCTCTACACATTCTTCGACGTGTATGGCGCATGGAAGTACAAGCCCCTTCGCTTCGATAAGACTAAAGCGAAGAACATTGAACATAGCAAGATCCCGTCCCTTGTCAGTACTTCCCGCCATTGAATCCCCTGCTCCGGACTGACAACCCACTTTCTGTTCCGAAACAGGAAAATGGTAAGGCTCCCCGGCAAACACCTACATGCAGTTTCATAATCGACCCCACATAAGTGCCGTGGTGTAATGAAAATCTCCGTATAAACTCTGCTACCGCGGTCGGGCGGAAGCCAGCACGCGGCTGAAGTTACAGGACGGAGGTAGTCGTTGAGGCGTCCTGACCGGCGGTCTGCCGCGTCCCCTCTACACAGCACCATTCATTCCGTTCCGGACTTGGCTAACATTGGCCGTCTCGGCAAACATCTCGGCGTTAGTCGCCTGTCAGGGCTGCTCCACGAAGGCAAAGCGTGCGAATGTCCCCTGGTTCCTCATAGTGCTGCTGGGAAACATCTCAGTATTCCCAAGGGTATGGTGGCTTCCGCTCCAGCTAGGGACTCTTGCATCTCCACTGGCTTTGCAGTTCCACTGGCTTTGCAGTAGGGCATTGGTTCGAGACCGTCTTACATGGGGGCCAGAAATACCTTCGAACGGCTGAGATCATCCTTCGATATCACCCTGAGCAGTGGCCGACAGGTCTACGCGGCGCTACCAACTTTAAAGTTATTCTGTCGATGACGGCTTCTCCGTAGTGCTCCTGATTTAACCGTTTTGGGCTGTGGGCCATGGGACGTGGAGAACGCAAGACGTTCACTTTCTGTGGATCCTCTAGACTATACAAGGCCATGGACGAGAGCAACGGTGTCTCGTCCGGCACCACTCGACGCTATGTAGAGACAATATGTGGGGAACTTCAAACGCACCGGCTCGTTGAAGTGAAAGCATGGTTGAACGTCTAAAAGACTCCTTCCGGCGACCGAGGCCCACAGTGGCGCGGAGCGTTCAAACACGAGGCTCAGGCCACAGTTCTTTACTTCGACGCCAGTGTGGGCTCCGCTGAGGTTTTGGTGCAACGCGGCTCACACCTGGCTGTTAGGTGCAACACAGACCCGATAAGATCGAACGTCTGAAAGGATCCTTCCGAATTGCTGGGTCTGCAGTGGTCGCGAGAGAGAGCGTGCCAGGCCTCGGCGCTCCAGCCACGTGGGATTGGCATGGGTGATATACTCGGGTTCCGCCTCACTCTTCAGCACCCTGATCCCATCCTCGAACGTCGCGAAGAATCCTCTGCGCATCCAATAGATTAAATGGCCGAGACTATTGCCCATTCAGGCAGTCACAGAGAGGATAAAGCTGCTCTGCCGGGTAAGCCCCAGGATCTGCAGGATCGCGCTCCTGGCCCTTTTAGCCTTTTTCCCGTCCGGCAGACGCAGACGGTGGGAAAAAGCAAAAATCCACGATAACAGAGCAACACTGTCGGACGTCTGAACCAATCCTTCAGGAGCGCTGAGTCGCAGATGCTGGTGCTTTTTTCTTCACCGCCACGCCAGGTAGCCACCTCACGCACCACCCTTTCCCCACAGGCCCCGGTCCGCGCCGGCGCGCCTACGTGGTGCTCTTCTTCTCACTCGAGTAGCGCATCGCCTATCCTCGCACGTAACGGCTCCAGCTTTCGGCTCCTCCCAGCGCTCCAGGTTGCGTATGTCAAGCGGTGTCGGCGAAATCCTGTCGGTGTTACTGATTTCGCCGCGAGGGCACTACCACAAGGAGAAACGCCCTGGAGAGTTTGGAACACTTTGCGGCCGTACCAGCTGCGAACGCTGCGCCAACTGCTGGATTGTGCATCCCACACGGTTCACGTCTGCTGCCATAACTTCGAACGTCTACGTACCCTTGCATTCCCCCAATCCGGCATTGGCTGGAGTGCCTTAGTGCCCGGCCACCACCGTAGCCCTTTAGCTGCGCAAATACGCACACAGCTAAACACCCTTTCCCTAGCGGGAGTGCATGCAGGGGGCTTCCGTTGTTCTTTGCTTTTGCCCCCGCCTCCGCAATGCGTCGTACTTCGCACAACTTCCAACGTCTAGGAGATTCCTTCGGCGTATTTGTGGAAGAAGAGCGGTGCGCCTTGCCGGCCTGCCATCCGAGTTGGAGGTTGGTGTGCTATTGTAATCCCGCAGAACT
>JAJJID010000341.1:0-43268 GCA_022204955.1 Macrophomina pseudophaseolina | reverse complement strand
AACAACAACAAGAAGAAGAAGAAGAAGAAGATGTTAAACACAATGATGATATTGTAAAACTGGCATTGCATCCGGCTCGCTTGCGTCCATGTGTTCAGCCGGTCATCGGGTTCAGCCGGGCATCGTCTTCCACAAGGATCGTCACTCTGCTCGGTCAGCTCGCTTCGCGATTGTATACATGGCATCTTATCGTTCGGCTTGGCATGCATCGCGAGCAAGCAAGAATTGTCGAGCAGGGTCCGAGCGCAAGGCAAACCCACACGTTGCTTCACCGGCTCGCTTGCAGGCGTGTCTCCCAGCGAATAAATGCCAGACAGCGCATCGGGCCTCAGGCAATAGATGAAACTTGATAGACGAAGAAAAGACGGCACAGCCCACAACACGGACCGCTGCTCTCCCCACACTTTTTGCTCCTCCTTCATCCGCCTTCCACAGCCCTTGAGCCCTTGACGCAGCGCGGGTGGGGGGCGGTTTAGGGCTTTCCGACATGCGCACACCGTGTCCGGCGGAGAAGGAAGCCTCCCGGTCGAGCTAAAAGAAACACTTCCAGTTGGAGCATGCCACGCTGGTCGTTCGAGAAAGCGGAGCAGCAGCAAGTTCCCCACATGAAGCAGGGAAGCTCCACCGCGCAGAAGAGGAGGGAGGAGGAGGAGGAGGAGAAGAAGAAGAAGAAGAAGAAGAGAATTCGCAGCACTACGTGCAGCTGCAAGGCACAGATCAGCTCGTGCGCCGATGGAATCGCTGGTTTGTCCTTGTTCCCTGCCGCTCCAACGCCAAATGACTCGCATGGAAGGCTGTTCTTTGGTGCTCGGCAAAAAAAAACATCCGTACGAATGGCCGACGCAGGGAGGTACGGATACGACGGGTGGAAGGCAAAGAAGAAGGTGCATGAGCCGTGATGAGGGTGCAGATAGAAGGCTCGATAAGGCACATAAACCTGGCAGGGCAAAGTATGTCGAGCGCACTACTGGCAAAGACGTGCGAATAGGCAACCGCCCTCATCTCGCCATTGCCTGCCGGAATAGCTTCCGGCCGCGCCGGGAGCAAGACGAGAGCGAGCGGGCTGCGCACTTCGGCCGCTCGAGCCCGAGCCTCGCTCGCTCGGGGTTCTTTTCAGCTGGCTGGCTGCTGTCCGCCCGCTGTCGTTCAGCCCGGCCGGGGTCTGCTGCGACGCACCCCCCCAGAGTCATCGGCCAGGCACCGAACCTCCGCCAGCCAACGACCTGCCCCTTTCGGCCGGAGGGAGGGCGATCTGCGTACCGGCGCGTCTGTGGCTTTCGCGTCTCTTGCTTCGCCACAACTCTTCAGGCCCTCCTTCTCTTCCAACGGACGCAATGCCCCTCTTCCAACGCTCGCCGCGCATGCGCCGGCCTCTTTCTCTCTCTCTTTCTCCCCACACGCTGACCGGTGATCGACACCAGCAGCGCTCCAAAACGCCCAGCTGTTCAGCCGGCCGTCCCCAGCAAAGTCTCTTTTTCTTCCCGGCACTTTTTTTTTTTGCGCAAAGAGTGACGCATCCTGCGACGCGGTACGTCAAGGATCGTGCGGCTCCTCGCGCTAGCTTGGCACGAGCCTGCATCATCAATACGTATCCGGGGGATTGCTTTTATGATCAGCACTTTGCTCAGAAACGCGCAATGTACCAAGAGTTTGGGGGGTGGAAGGAAAAAAAAATTAAAAAAAAAACTCCCCCTCCGGAGAGCAAGTCGTCGCGGGTCTTGGGGGCGCGTTTGCTTATTCCCTTTTGCGCTTTGATCGCTCATGCCAGTGACGTCCGTCTTTCGCCCCCAGCCGCGCGCCGTCGTTTCCTCCTTCCTTTTTCTTTTTTCTTTTTTCCCGCGCTTCGCGAGCAGCAGTGTTCGTCGTCGTGGTCTGGTCGTCGTCGTCGATTTAGCAACAAAACATCCCTGCCGGGCTTGGCGCGGCCAAGAGCTGGATGGTGGAGGGGCCTGTGGAAGCCAAGAGATATGGTAACGCATTGTCGGGAATCTTTCCTTTTTCCCTTCGTTTCTGTTCGCAGAGAGAGGTGTGTGGCGGTGCGGGATCGTGTGGCCCCTCCCTGCTTTTCCTGGGCGCAGATTGAGGGAGGGGCAGGACCGCTCCGGCGGGATCTTTTTACCTAATGCCTTGCCTCTTGTGGATTGAGGCTCTGCGGGACGTTTTTTTTCAGATGGCGGGATAATGACCTTCCTGATTGCGGCCTGGAGACGAGGCGGAGGTGAGCCGGGTCGAGTATGTCGGCGATAGAGGGGGGTGCGTCGGCGGTCATTGATATTCTTCGAGGACGTTGGACAGCTTTCTGTGCGCGGTGGTGCGTCTCTCCAGCGCCTACGCAGAGGCGAGGCCGGCTTTCGGCGGAGCGTTCAGGTCCAGCTGTTTGAGTTACGGACGATGTGCTTTGATATAAGGCTGAGAAACTCTTGTGATGTCGCATCCCGAGAGTCTTCGGCCGGGTGTGTCTTGTCTTGCTGATTTTCGGGTTGGCCTGGTTTGAATTCCGCCATAATTCCTCACTCTTCTGCCGCGCTTCATTACGGCCACCGACAAACGCTGCAAACTGTCCAGGCTGGATCTTTAGGTGCATCTGACGACCGCACCCGGCATCTGGAACATGCAGCCGGCGAGTTCAAGACGGTTTGTTGATGAGCGGTGATGGGTAGCGAATCTCGCCCCTGAGGCGCGGAGAGACTTTGTTCGACAGGAGTGGGAGGCAGAGTGTGGTCAGGAAAGGGAACTGGAACCACAACTTGAGTGCGACATGAGCCTCAGTAAGAAATGCTAACTACCGGCTGTATAGTCGCACGCAGCCTCGTCATGTGGAAGGCTGCACGGATAATACTGCAGAGCCCCGCTCTCAGCCGCTTCAGCCATTTTTATTTCTCTATGGCATATTCATACGTGTCTGCAACCGCCCTCGTCTCGATATGGCAGACCATCAATTCAGGGAGCATGGGAAGTTGCAGCTGCAAGGAGCCGGATCCTTTCCAAGATGACGATCTTGGAAGAATACGCCTCAAGTGTGCTGGTGTCTTGATTGAGGTAAAGCTCTAGCCTTGTCAAGACGCATGCCTCGCATCATTAGGATCACCGAGTGCCCAGGCTTCATTCCTCAGAGACATGTCTGCATGCTCGTGCGCAGTTCTGCTTTACCAAGTGCACTGTTGAGCCCCTGTCTCCCCTCGCAAAACATCCCCCGCACAGTGCGATGGCCTTTACGGGGACGTGGGACCAGCTTCTCGGTAGAGCGGTAGAACTTGTCCTCCTAGCTTCTTCATCGGTCGGAAGCTCGACATCACCTACCCGGTCTGTTCCTTTTTGCCCTTCATCAAAAAGTCTCAGTGACGTGGTATATTTCATTGAAGAAGCATCCCTGCCTTTCACGCTGAGGTCCAGTGGAAAGGGCTCAGGCGTACGCGTCTTCGAGCTTATTGGGGAGTGCTCTCTCTACTGTATTCAGGCACCCGAACGCTCCAGGAACTATAGAGACATGTGGAAGCACATCACCTCGTTATTATGTCCCAACGTCGATGATTCTGCTAACAAGTATGAGCTTCTCTGGGGGACAACCCACATCAGATGATACTTTGGGCATCGGACATAGCGGGTGCTCTAACTTCTATAGGGATTCAAGGATTCTCTCACTCATCCGTTGCTTTCGATTCATTAAATTCAGCTGCGGGTGATTCATTCTTCCATATCCTTCGACATAAGCTGGATGTGATTGCCATGCCTCCGGCCAAACATAAGCCTCAAGTGTAAAATTCTGAGAGTGTCTATCTGCCGATATAATAGGCATGCAATAACTGATGGGCGAGGCCTTGCTGCCTGCAGACTCACGTGCGCAAGAATATGGAAAGTTACAGCACGACACTACGACACCAACACGAGTGCGGCGTCGTTTCCGGCGGACACTGATCCCCGCAACAGACGACATCACTGAGCCGCACAGCCGCTATTGGAGTCTCGGCGTTTCGAGGTTCTCAAGCGGACAGCCGCAGAGCAGATCTGCTTCTCCTCCTCGTCCACCTCATCTGCAAAAGTACTCGCGCGGCCTGTAGCTTCCTCGCCTTGCACCCGCACTCCCCAACAACCACACTCCCTTCTCCCCCGGAACCGCCGGGGCGGAGCTACCGTAGCCATCTCCCCCGAACCATCTCCCTGCAGCTTTTACCCCAAGGCACACACGAGTGCCTCCCGGCGTGCTCGTCGAGTGCAACTATGGCGGGGAGGAATTCTCGCAAGCGAAGTCACACAGGCAGTCAGCCCGTCGACCCAGCTCAGCAGCCACAGTCCGAAGGAGGCCGAAAGCGCGTCCATAGTGCTAGTCCTACGACATCTTCAGAGCCACTGGAAGGCATGCGTCGCCCCGCGTCCAGCAAGAAGTTCAAAAGTAAGCCGATGCCCACCACGTCTCTGTCTTTTCCTGCTAACTGACTCTCCATAGCTGCTACTGCCGGTCAAGATCCTCCCATGGCGGATGACGGCACTGGCGGCACTGCCCAGCAGCGGTCCAGTGGCGTTGGAGCAGGCCGTCCACCTGCCACTTCTCGCCCGCGCAACATGCTACTTTCAAAAACAAGAGCACTACTTTCAA
Organism: Macrophomina pseudophaseolina; assembly: GCA_022204955.1. Taxonomy (NCBI): domain Eukaryota; kingdom Fungi; phylum Ascomycota; class Dothideomycetes; order Botryosphaeriales; family Botryosphaeriaceae; genus Macrophomina; species Macrophomina pseudophaseolina. The sequence goes on along the minus strand of JAJJID010000341.1, from coordinate 38,674 downwards.
AAGGGGGAGAAGAGGAAGAAATGCCCACGGCGCGTTTGAAGAAGAAAGCCAAGAGTAAGCCGCTGTGTGCAACTGATCCTTGCTTTCTTATTCATTGATTAGGTACAGAAAGCACCACAGACGATGCAGACACTGCCGAATTTGATGCTACGCCCGAGAATCCCAGCCTCCATACTGGCGTGGCACAGGCTTCCTCTTCTTTTGAACCTCCCACTGGGCCGTCAGATGGCAGGGCAACCGGCCACCCAGTTGATCCAGTCTCTGGGTTTGAGGATGCACCCTCTGGTAACAAAAGTAGTCGTGATAAGTCCCCTTTAGGCACGGACTTTAGTGGCTTCACGGAAAGCCTTGCCATAGGTGCTAAGTACTCTCTTGCAGAGCGTCCCACCGGTGAACCACGCCGTTCAAATAGGTTGAGACACTATGCCTCGTCTACCGCTTCCTACGCCTCCCGCCCGACACGAGAATCTTCCTACCGCGGAACTTTCAGGGAGATCGATTCCGACAACGGCGAGCAAGAACAGGAGGAGGAGGAAGAAAAGGGGGAGGAAGAAGAAGATACATGGAACGCCAAGTACTGCCTATCCATCCGCCCTTTCGAGTGGGTCGGGAGAGATCTTCAAGGTCTCCCGCCATGCGACCAGTGCGAGACTCTTCTAGAGTGGGAGGGGAACTGGAAGCCGACCTGGGAGCCATTGAGTCTCAACGCTAGGGAATGCCTTCCCATCGCCAGGTACATGCACGTCCTGGAACCGACTCAGAGGCCCAGTGATTACGCGTTCCCTGAAGGTTTCAATGACGCGGGACGGAAAATTCCTCGATACGAGATGTGGGAAGAGCTGGTCTCAGCAAGGGAACAGGCTGCACAAAAATACCCGGGAATGTACTTCGTCACCGCATCTGACGGCGAGGAAGAAGACTCTGAGGAAGAGGATCCTGCAAACTCCAGCGACGACCCTGACGACAACAGCGGTGATGCTGAACTGGATGACGAGGGCTTGGAGCCCATGCCTTCTCAAGCGTCTCAGAGTCGTTCCCCTCAGGAGCATTCTAGCACGCAGCCTCAGCCTTCTAGCCGCTCACACTCACCTACCAGCATCAACAGTAGCACTCCTGGTCCCAGCAACCACGGCCGCTCTCAAGGACCCGAAACCGACACGGTATCTGGGTAAGTTATCATTAACCCCTACGGCTCAGAAATTGAGCTGATGACCGTTCTTTTACTGATCGAAACGCAGCCGCTGTCGCAGCCCCAGCCTATGATTACCATTCACCCCGCTTCCCTTCCATTCGATACGGTTGGTGAGAACTGGGTAGAAGCTTCCTTCCTTAAATTACGGGATTCTGCGATTTTGTTGCTGTTTCGAGCATCATGCGTGTTACACACTTGTACAGGCAAACTCGAACGATAGTCCTTTCAGATTGGTGCGAGATAAAGGTGGCTGGATGTGGTTCTGGGGATCAGGCCGGTTTGCACTAGTTCGATTTGCGTGCCGTCTTTGATTCGAGAGCAAGGATTCTCTCAAATCTTTCACCATCCTTCTCCTGTATCATGGCGGTTAGAGTATACAGGATATATGCTATTGTTTGTGTTTTGGTTTGTCTTTGTGGAAAGCAACCCGGAGCCCGTATGTTGCGATCTTTGACTGCTTGATTCTGTGTTTCCACACCGACTTCCGCTCACAACATTCAGACAATAGAAAACGGTCTCCAGATGCTTGAGACATTTAACCAAGAGCAAATTTGATACTCCATGAGCTACCTTGAAGATGCCCGTAGACAATGAATGCTGTCTGAGCCAACCGCGGAATTATCCCAGCCTTTCAGCGTTAAGACCAGATGGGAATTGCATGACTACAATTTCCATCTCTGCTCATATTCTTAGTCTTTCCACGTCCAGTTTCGAAATTCATAGTCCGAGCCCACCTTGAAGCGCTCTCAGAAACCATGTTCGATCGTTACCATCCACGAGCCATGAATAACGACACACTCACCAGTGTAGGAACCAACAGTAGGGGATCCAAGAATAGCACGAGTAACGTGTCTGATTTCACAGAGCCGGACCGCCGTCTCTTCCCGCGGGGCAAAGAGAACGATGAAGACATGGTGGAAAGCGAGTAGCTAGTGCAGACATGCGAATCTGGGTTGCTGAAGTTGCTGAACCAGCAGGAAGAGGCCGAACAGAAGCCTGTGAATGCCGAAGCCAGGTATGCCGAAGCCACAACGCATCCAGAACAGGGCAATATGATGATCGCTAAGAGCAAGCTGTATGAAGCTAGCGAGAGACTCCGGGAATTACAAAGCGCACTGAATGAGGTATGCTGCATGTATCAGCGGAGGAAGCATCGGTTGGATGATCAGCAAGGTGATCGCTGCAACGAGAGGAGGAGCAGGGCATCTCATCAACCCTACGCGACCTAGGGCTCCGAAGACTTCCTGACGATCCGACGATTTTATGCATATCGAAGAGGAAGACACGACGCACGGGAGCTTGCAACGCGGAAACAAGGACTCAGCTCAAGGACCTCAGGCCGGCGACGAAATTTCTGCCACTCAGGTCGACGAGCGCTCCAGGACAAGCGTCACTCCTCACCAGTCGTCCAGCCTTCCGCTCCTCCCACACCCTTGTGCCCGCTTTCGCCCGTCCTCTCCGTCCTTCCCAGAGCCCGAACCTCCGCAAACCTCGCTCTCCACCCAGGCCGTACCGTCGCTCCGGAAATCGTCATTCCAGCCGCCCGGCGCCCGGCGGCCCCCCGACCATCCGCGGGAACACCACCGCATTGAGCCCGGCCATCCACGACCCTACAACCGCCCACCTTCTCCCTCCGCCAGCACCCCGACCTCCAGCCCTCAAACCCTCTTCCTCAAACCTCTGACATCCCAACCCCACCTCACCAGCCGCCCGCTCTCGCACCTTCCGCCAGCCCAACGCCACCACGCCCGGCACCATCACCCTGCCCTTCCGGCCCCAACAACGGCAACAACGACAACGATAACGACTCCTGTTGCATCATCACTACCGACCCACCTCCCACCAACTCATCGGACGCCCTTTCAGCTACAAACATCGAAAGCAGATAGACCCCCGCCGCCACAAGACCCCTCGCTATGATACGCGTCACCGAATCTCGCCCAAAGACCGTAGTGACCAAGCACTTCTACAAGCTGAACGGCGGGGCGAGGTGGTGGGAGCCGGGATGGGGCGATCGCGGATTGCGGAGAGCTGCGGGAGAGTGCGGGAAGGGGGAGAGGAGGAAGAGACGGCGATGGTGTTGACGAGGGCAGGGAAGGAAAAAAAAGGATGGTGGCAAGCAGATGGAGGCGATCTGGGGCGAGAAGGAGGGCGATCGAGGAGGAGCGAAGGAGAAGCGGGCAGCAGTTGGCGAGAAGGGCACCGATACGGGCGGCGAGAGCGACGTCGTTCCGGGGGTGACGTCCGTATCCGCTGCTGCCGTGCCAATGCCGGCTGTGTCGACGGCGAGACCGGGCGGGGATGCTACGTTGTAGCAGGCTCGGCGGGCTCTGAGGTCGAGCAAGCTGTCGTCGAAGGGTGGCATTTTGCAGCCTGTGCCGTTAGCAGCCCCAGTTGACTCGGAGACCGCCATTGGTAATGGTGGAGATCATCTGAAGGGCAGAAAAGGAAAAGAGGGCGAAAAGAGGAAGGTGTGTGGTGGGACTTTCTGGCCAGGAGAGGTGAATTTCTCTCAAGCAGCACAAGCTGGCCAGGCGTCCCAGGCAGCGCGAGAAGAGAGGCATAAGGAGTGGCAGCAGCAAAGGTCCGCGGGTAGAAACAGCAGTGCGGTTTTTGCCCTCGTTAAGACGGGCTGGTCGGAGAAGCTTCTTGTTCTGCGAACCAACAGAGCCCGGTCTGCGCTACAAAGGTTTAAGGAGATGTAAAAAGAGTGCAGCGCATGGGCGGAGAAAAAGAAAGCAGAGGTGCGAAATGAAGGTTACCAATTGGTCTCATTTGTCTTTAAACTTGCATGAAGATTATTGGCACAGAGAAGGAAAAGATAGAAACAGGAGAAAATCCGGCTTTTGTTGTAATTTAGAAGAGGGCCACGTAGCTCATCAACCACTGTAAACGCCGCAACTCCCAGAGCCGAATGTACACCGCAAAATGAGAAATGTGAAGCCCTCCAAGTCTCGAAAGGACCCTAGCTAGGGCAGAGTATATCATGACCCATCTTACAAAGCCAGCCGCTCTTGGAGATTCCACCCAATTAAGAAACCCACGAAATCAAAACCCTTTTACTTTTCCAAAAATTGCGAAAAGTTTAGTCGCTGCGCGCGTAGACAGCGCAGACCATGGCGTGATCTCTCTCGAAAGGCTCCAGGGTGAGCTGCTCCTTGGGCTTCATCCTCTCCTCACGCATCTTCTGAACTTCACGAGCGAAGACGGCCTCTGGTGCGGCCGTGCTGTCGATACAGTTGGCCTTGATAGAGACGACGATACCGCCGTTGTTCTTCAGGAACAGGTGAGCGTTCAAGCCAACGATACGAGCCTGGTCAGGCTGGGCAACATCGGCGAAGATGCAGTCAACCATGGAAACAAGCATGCGGTACTTGAGCGGGTGACGGGCGTCCTCGACGATCGGGATGACGTTGGTGCGGTGAGTGGCCATGTTGACAAGATCACGGCCAGAACGGTGGGAGAACTCGACAGCGTAGACGGTGCCTAGATAGTTCAGTACTCGCCAAAAACTTTGTGAGTGAATTATGAGGACTGACCAGTAGGGCCAACGATGTCGGCAACGTGCGAAACGGAGGTACCAGAGGCGGCACCGAGGTAGAGAACCTTGCTACCAGGCTTCATGTAGATGTCTGTCCTTCGTTAGGCTATGTTCAACTCCAGCAATAGCGAGAAAAGCTTACTCTCCATGCCACCGAGGATACCGGCAGCCAGCTTCGAACGGAAGGGGTTCCAGACACGGTACTCGGTCGTGGTGGCGGGGGCAGGGTCGCCGTTTTCATCCTTGGCGTTCTCAGAGCCCGAGGTGGGGACCTGGATGCGCTTCTCGCCGTAGACGCTCTCACCAGGCGTCAAGTTCTTGGTGACCAGCAGGTCTTCCTTGCCGCGGGCGACGAAAACACCGGCGTGCCTGTGGGGCTCGATGATGACCTTAGCACCGCCTAAATTGCAGAGATCCAAGTTAGCGACGAGTAGACATTATGAGAATCTTAAAGGCTTATTGGAATTTACCCTTTGCGCCGGCAGCACCACCGCGACCACCACGACCACCGCCCCTGGGGGCACCACGACCACCGCGAGGAGCACCACGACCGCCACGGCCGCCGCCTCTGCCACCACGGTCGCCGAAGCCGCCCCTGCCGCCGCCAAATCCGCCTATTGGAGATAAAATATTAGCCAGGTTGATTCACGTCCGAGAAATGCTCAATTTTGCGAAGAAATGCGCGCAGAACATGCAAAATGTTCTGAAGGCCGCTAGAGAGACAGCAGACATCTCATGCAGATCGCGCAACGCATGGAGCAGAGGGTAGAGAGCGTGAAATACCTCGTCCACCGCGGGCACCGCCTCTGGGCGCACCGCCGCGAGGGCCGCCACGGCCGCCTCTGGGAGTGAAGGCCATTGTATGTATTGAGGATGAAAAGACTCGAGCGGGGAAGTGTTTAGTGAGCGACGGGCAGCGACGCTGGAGGGGAGTTGCTGGGTCGAGTCGACGCTGCGGTGGGCGAGCTTCGGGTGGTAAAAAAGTTCGCCTGCAGAAGCTGCGCGCCCGTGGCTGCCAATGGCCGGCCGCGCGCTCGCTTAAGGCCGGGTGACGGTCCGTGCGCTGCCCACGCGCGGCGGGCGAAAATGCGATGCGAAGGCCGAACCTCACTCCCTCTTTCCGCCCAGCGAGACGACAACACCACCCCGACAACACACCAGGACCCTCCGTCAATCTCCCTCACGATGGTACGAGCCCGCCGTTTGCCCCCGATGCGCTGCAATTGCTGTCGCTGCCCGCCCGCCGAAGCGCTTCCTGCAGCACTCCCGTGGTGCTGCCGGAATTTCGAAATGAATGCAGCTGGCTGACGCTCGCCTGCTGCTTCTCTAGGTCCGCTACGCCGCCCAAGAAATCGAGGCCGCTAAGAGCGCTCGCGCTCGCGGCTCCTACCTCCGCGTCTCCTTCAAGAACACCCGCGAGACCGCCCAGGCCATCAACGGCTGGAAGCTTGAGCGTGCCCTCAAGTACCTCGAGAACGTCCAGGAGAAGTCCGAGGCTGTTCCCATGAGGAGGTACGCCGGCTCCACCGGCCGCGCCGCCCAGGGTGAGTTGCTCCGCTGTTCTCTCGAGATGGAATTTTGCGAAGTTGGATTGGTGTCATCGTGAAATGGACATGATTCCAGAAAGCTGGAATTTATCATCCGGACATTGGCTGAGAATTATGAACAACAGGCAAGCAGTTCGGTGTCTCCAAGGCCCGCTGGCCCGTCAAGTCCGCCAAGTTCCTCTCCGACCTCCTCAAGAACGCCGAGGCCAACGCCGACACCAAGGGCCTTGACACCAGCAACCTCGTCGTCAAGCACATCCAGGTCAACCAGGCTCCCAAGCAGAGGAGACGCACCTACCGTGCGCACGGTCGTGTACGTTGCCACTACTGGACGCTTCCGCAGGGCGATATGCGCTGACAGACTCCACACAGATCAACCCTTACATGTCCAACCCCTGCCACATCGAGCTGATCCTCACCGAGGGCGAGGAGGTCGTCCAGAAGGGTCCCCACGTCGCTGAGCGTGAGGTCGCCAGGTTGAACTCGAGGCAGCGTGGTCAGCGCGTCCGCCAGGCCATCACTTCCGCTTAGATGGAGATTTGAAATTTTCGGGGGGACTGGCTTCTGACGGAGAAAAAATGGGGGTTTTCATGGGACCTTGCCGGTGTTTCGAAAGGACTGCTTTTGAGAGGTCGGATGGATACATGGGCAACGACTGCTCAGTTTTCAAACCCCCGAATCGGGTCTCTTGAACACATACGATATCATGTTGTCTAAAAAATCGATTCGACCGATGAGGCTCCCGAAAGCGTAGAGGTGTACGCCGCACTGTGACGTCACGCGGTGTGTGATATCAAGTGTGGTTTTTGTTATGAATTCAGTACCAGCTCTATAAAAGCACTACAATGCGACATATTATCCCTTTTGTCCAATCGCTGCTGGGCCTGTTCATAGGAAAAAGTACAGGGGCTGAGTTTCATACTCCCTGTAACACGTTAATCTATGCTGAATGCAGTTTAAATCTACCAGCAAGGCTTTCTAAGTGCTCTGTTTCCGCCTACGAACCAATGTATCTGTTAATGCTGTGAAATAACCCAGCGTCCTTCCTGTCTCTAAAGCTCTGGTGTCCAAAGCGTCCAATGTCAAGCAATCCAATATCAACCCGCGAAATACCCGGAAGCTTCGGTCATCGTTTTTACAACTTTGAAGCATCAGCCGCAGCGCTGGTCGACGGCACCGGCTCGCCCGTGTTCAGCTTATCGTTGAAAGCATTCGGATCCGTAAGGAACGCCTCATCGCCGGAGAATTTCCTGTTCATTTATCAGCACGCCTCTTCCGCAGAAGAGAAAGGGCAAAGTCCAGCACTCACCAACCCCTCTCCTCTCCACCGCTGAGGAAACTGCAATCCCCGTTGAGCACGCACGTCCACCCGCCGCCCACGCCCCTGCCATCCCTCCAGTCCACCCTCGGAATCTCATCCGGCCGCTCCGCACTCCACTCACCCACGTGCCCCTCCTGCGCTGCCCTCTCCTCGCTTTCCGGCCCCGTCTTCCGATCGAACCGACTCAGCGCGCACGTGAAGCACTTGAAGTCTTCCTCGCCCTCGTCGGGCGGCATGCGGCCCGTCAACGCGCGGCCGATGGCGATCATGCTGGCGGCGTGCGTGCAGATCAGCAGCGCGCGGGGGCCCCGCGGGTCGGCGTCAAGCGCGCGCACGATGCGCGACAGCGTGTAGGCGATGCGGTCGTGCAGGTCGGGGATGGACTCGCCGTTTGTGCTGGGAACGAGGACGGGCGCGTAGGCCGGGTCGAGGGTCGCGGGGAAGTGCGTTTGCAGAGTGTCGAGCGGCGCGGGCGAGGGGTGGTCGAAGCGGGCGAGGCCGTAGAATTCACTGTTGAGTGGAAAACAGCGCCTGTCAGTACCTACTTCTCGGCTCGTGGGGCGGAGGGAGGTAGATGGACTCACCCCAGTCCGTTCTCGACCCGGATCTTCTCGCCCGCCAGCCGCCCGCCGTCGCCGAAGAGGCGCTCCGCCGCCGGCTTCAGCGTCTGCAGGCAGCGGTAGAAGGGGCTGGAGTAGATGACGTCGACGGGTGGGTCGAGGCTTAGCAGCTTGTCGGCCAGCTGCGCTGCCTGCTGCTCGCCGTAGCTGGCCAGGGCTGGGTCGGAGGGGATGCCCGTGGGCGTGGAGGCGAGGGTGGTACTCTTGTACTCGCCCGTGTTTGGGTCGACGACCCAGTTCATGCGGAACTGTTCATGGTGCGCACGGCGGAGGGAGCGCGAAAGTCAGCGTTCTGGTTTGATATTGTAAGATGAGCGACCGAGAGAACTGTGCTTTGGCAGCTTGCGCTGTGGGATTGGACACAGCGGTTCAAGGTGAGGCTTCCCGGCGCAGGTTGGGGGAGAGATCTCGCGCGCGGGGCAGGGTCCGGGATCGAGGAAATGGGTATGCAGGGAATGCAATCAGGTGCTGAGACTGCGTCTTCGCGCGCTTCGACTTACGCCATGCCTGACCACGTAAATCGTCTCCAGAACCATTGTGTCGTGCGAGTGTACCGGAAGTACTAAGAAGGATGTTCGCGATATGTGAAAGTCGAAGCCGGTTGCCGGCAGAAAGTGTTGCGCACAGGGCTGCTCTTGCCTCGGTCCAAGAATAATCAACTGACTAGGGAGGGTGAAAACTACTTCGAAGCAGATTATTAGGCCAGGCAAATACGACTTTGAGAAGACACAAGGACCCCAAGTAATTTCTGCCCTGATCTAAGCCTATCTCTGGCTGACGTCACATTGTATACCATTCACGAAAATCATTGCAAGTGGGTCCGGTATTCGGCGATACTTGATTGCATTTTTTTCCCCTACACCGTAATTGCAGAGTATCAATACTCCGCAGATGCAGAGGCAAATTCACGCGCCGTAGATGTCATAAAACTTTTCAAATCCCTCCGTGGATATCTCTCTAAGCCCGACGTTACCCTGACAAATCCTGCTCTCTAGTAGAAGAAACCGAGGATCTTGCCAGCGACGTGCTTCCTCCTGGCCTCCTCATCTATCGGGAGTTAGCAATTGTAGTGGCTCATGGATGTGCAGAGTAACTTACGGTCCATTATACCAGCGGAGGTGGTGAGGACGATGCAGCCGAACTGACGAGAAGGAAGGAGCTTGACGACCCACTTCTCGAGGTCCTTGAGCTGGACGTTGTAGCGGGGAGAGATGACACCGGTCTTGTTGAGACGGCCGTTGAGCTGGACAACGATCTTGCCGTTGCGGTGGTCATCGACCTCCTCGAACTCGCCAATGTAGCCTGAGCAGAACAAATCAGTATGTTGCGAAAGATTAAACGTTGGAAATCACGGAAATATCAGAAAACGTGTAAGATCTTCGCAGAGTTTGATCTCTCGGACACTTAAAGGCCAAAGGTTGTGGGGGAAATCGAACCATTGGCTAGTTATCAGCCCGAGGAGGGGACGGGGTATCGGGAAGTGCTTGGTGTTAAAAGGTAGGCGACGTACCGTGCTTCTGCATGACGTGCAGGAACTTGATGATGACCTTGGAGCTGGGCCTGATCAGGACCTGGCGCTTGCCGGCCTTCTCGGCGTTGTTGATGGCGTTGAGCGCATCGTTGAGGACGGAGGTCTTGACCATTTTGGCGGTGGTACGAGATTCTCAAGTGGCTGCGGAGCGGACTGAGGTATCTGCGTAAGTTAGCCTTCAGAAGCCATAGAGCGCAAAGAGTGCCCCCAGGTAGCAAGACCAAGAGGGTTCTTCAGCTCGTGTCGCGAAGGAGAAAGCGTATCACCACGCGACTGCGACGCATTGTGCTCTCTTCATCCAGAAGCCGCATGCACGCGCAGTCCGTGGTGATTGCTTCCTCCAGGCTACCTGAAGGGCACTCGGAAGAATTCGATCGTCATGACATACCTCGAGGAGGGAGGGGCGGCGGGTGTCGTGTCGTGCTGGTGGTCGGAGGTCGCGACGCGAAGTTTGCTGAGATGGTTGCAGAAGCAATTTCTCGGTGGGCTCGTCTACGCTTCCAGATGCGGTTGGCGCATTTTCTGCCTTATCTTATCGCGCGAGCTGCGGACGCGTGCCGCCGGACCGCGGCACGGTACCCTTCGTGATGTCAGATAGTCGGGTGGCAGTTGCGGAGATGCTCGGAGTCTCCTGTTGCGTCCAGACTTCTCCCACTTACCGCCACACTTTCTATACAACCAGCCTGTAACCTACGAGTTCATAGCACCATGTCAACAGAAGCTTGCTGCACTTGCGCCGCCCTCCTGTCCACCATTCCGCCCACTTATGACGAGAAGACCGAGAAACCCGCTCAATATGAGCGCCGCCTCGAATGTTGCGGACGCGCCATTTGCCCACGATGCATAACTGACAACCCACGATTCGCAAATTATTGTCCCTTCTGTCAAATTTCGAACACCCCGTCTTCTCTGCCCCAAGGCCTCCGGGAGCCTCCCGCATATTCGCCGCCACCGTCTCCGAGACCCCGCCACGCCACCCTAGCCCGTGTTGACACCAACGAAAGACCGCCGCCTTATGAGGAACACCAGCCAGTTCAGCCGCCTGCGGGGAAGAGTAAAGATGAACCGGCGCCGGATGTGCTGCACTTTGTCGATCCCGACAACGATACTGTCACCAATTTGTCCCTAAGATACGGGGTCCCGGCAAATGCGCTCAGGAAAACGAACAATATTTTTGCGGACCACCTTCTGCACGGAAGACGGACTATACTGATACCGGGTGAATATTACAAAGGGGGCGTAAGCTTGAGTCCGCGGCCGGTTGAAGGTGAAGAAGAGGAAGCACGCAAAGTCAAGTTGCGTAAATGGATGGTTGCCTGCAAAGTGGCCGAGTAAGTGTTCCGACGCCATAAGACTCGATACGCACAACTAGAAACAGCAAGTGCGAAGACCCAGCCGAAGGCGGAGCATTCTTCCAGACTTCAGTGACCTGCAAAATCGACAATATGCACGTCTTGAAAAGAATGTTTCAACTTCGCATGTACTCCTGCTGTTGCACTACCTTTTGGTCGACCTACTACTCCAGTCGTTTCACTTGGAGGAGATGCGCAAACCGAGGTGGGGCTGACTGGCCGATTCTTTCCAGGTACGATATCGCGTTGCTATACCTCAAGCAAGCCGATTACGATCTAGATGCCGCTATAGAAGCGTACAAAGACGACGAGCGGTGGGAGAAGGAGCATCCACTAGAAGGAAACTCCAAGGGCAAAGTGAAAGCCCGGACTGGACGAAGCAGGCGGTCAGCAGGCGGGAGTCTCACGGGGCAGTTGTAAGTTGCCGTGAGAGCGGGGAGCGGAGATCTTGGGTCTGTTTCATAACTGCATATCATCACATTGGCATTGTGATGGAGCACAGTGGCGTTCGGCGCTTCCATAAGAGATTCCTCTCCAAAGAAACGCGAAATGTAAGACGTTCTCAGCACTAGCAGGCAAAGCGGTCATACAGGAGGGTAGGTCAGCATCACTTGAACTATGCGAATCATGACAGATGCAAAACCTTGCGCATTGCGCGTCCACTTTTTTGCTCACAACCAGCGATATAACCATCTCCACCAAATCTCGAAAAATAGCACTTGCGGTCGTCTCGAGCAACTGCTTGGCGACGCACCCTTTGCGCAACCAGGCAGCGCACAGACCGCCGTTTATAGGTTAAGCGCCCAACTCCACCACAATCACTCCCAGCGAATCATGCATCGGAAGAGGCCTGCAACAACAATCTCACAAGCGCCCTCCTCCAGCCATCCGTCCACCATGAATAGCTCATCCTGCACCACTAAACCCGGCCAGGCGAATCACAGCCGTGTCTCGCACAACACCCCCTGCATCTCGCTAAGCAGGGCCATGCGCGAGCCATGATTCGAAGCTTGACCAGCTCGAAGGCCGTCCTTTTGGCGCCCACCGCCGGTGCGAGAAGCTTGTCACCTGGGGATCTCCTCCACTGGCCCAGAAATAGCACCCATGCCGACCTGCAAGGCTGGCCCCACACCCACTTTGGCTGGCGCGAATGCAGGCGCTCCCCTCCACTCATGCCGAAGCCCGGAATAGGCGCTCGTGCGCATGGATGTACACCCGTGTAGGCCGGCGGGTGCTACTAATATGGGCCACTTTTCGCACCCACCCATCGGATTCGCCAATCCACTGATCTTGTATTAAACGTCGCAGCCTCCTGCTGTGCCGTAGATTGGAGGCTTCTTTTCCTCAGTGCGGAGTTGTAGAAACATCGTTCTCTTACTCTACCTCCCTCGCCCTCGCCGTCTGGAGTCTGGACACTTCGACCAACACCTTTCGCCGCATTACTTGCAGATTTATTATCCGGCCAAAATATTATAGCCCGTTTCCTCTTATTAGTTTCAGCAGCTCGGTCCTTCTCAGCCCTCCACACACAAAGCAACATGCAGCCCTCGCACATCAGGATAGCTCAGCTGAGCATCGCGGCGCTATGCTTCGTCTTCGGCGTCTGCATCATGGGCACCGCCGGCCATGCCCTCGCCGTCTACCGCGCCGAGTACTCAACGAACCCGTGGTGGCTGCCGCTGTGGAGCACGCACTTCGACGTGCGCGGCACCAACACACTCGTCGGCGCCGGCGCCGTCATCACCATCTTCAACCTCGCCTTCCTCGTCCTGTGTTTCCTGCCTAAGGTAAGACATACACTCAATCCTCACCACTTTCCCCCTCACGCATACACGCAGTCGATGAGATACTGATTCAATGCCGCAGCTCAACCTCACCAACCGCACCACCGCCCGCGCCTTCGTCACCCTCGGCCTCGCCTTCCCCACCCTCATCGTCGCCTTCGGCTGCTTCGTGTACGCCGCCGTGTTGAACAAGAACGCCCCCGAGGTCGAGACCATCCAGACGTGGACGTGCAAGTTCAAGGGCAAGCGCCCCGCCGACGCGTCTATCTCGGTGCCGTCGGGCGTGTCGAACAGCGAGTTTGGCCGCCTGTGTTCTGAGAGCGTAAGTTCGGAAAAATAAAGAAGCCCTTCACCCGTCGTCTTTCCGTCCGTTTCAATGCTGATCATTGGCCTTTTTTTTTGTCATCCAGAAATTCGCCCTTTATGCCACGCTCGTTGTCTTCCTGCTCCAGGGCTTCATGCTCGTCGTCGCCGTCTTCGGCTGGTGCATCGAGAAGTGGTACGCGCGCAAGGCGCGCAAGCAGGGCGGCGGCGATGGCGGCAGCAACAGCAACAACGACGCCGGCAGCCTCGAGATGAACGACAAGGAGGTGCCGGTCAGCGTGCACTCGGCCGGCAGCGTCACGCCGCCGCCTCGGTACTGAAGGGGTGGGCGAGCGAGCGCCCTCGTGAGGGGGTGGGGCTGGTGGCGGGGGTGACGAAAGGGGAGAGCGGAGGGGGAGGTTGTGGTTTGGTTGTGGTTACACGACTGACATCGGTATGAAGGAGGCGCAGTGTGAACAACGCGGGGGTGGCATGCGTGTGAGCGCCATTCTCTGCGGACTCACCTCTTGTCTCTTTTTCTCTTCTCCTTTTCTACTTTCTTGGTTTTGCGGTCGGATATTTTTTGGGTTGTTTGCGTGCGTGGTAACCGCCAGCAGTCTACAAAATGATCGGATGTCTCGTGGGCGAAGGATATGTGGAAAATTTTTTTTTGGGGGGTGGGACAATTTTTGGTTCAAATAAATGATACCACCTAGCAGAATGGTTTCAGCCGCGTTTGGGTTGGAAAGGCAAATGGTTATGTAGCTGGATTATATGATTCATTGGATTAAGCTATTCACGATTACTGCCGATGTTGGATTTAAAATGATTTAGTCCTGATGATGCAGGGTAGTATGATTGATTGGGAGAAAAGGAGAAAAGTAACCCAAAAAAAAAAAAAAACAGCAGGTTCCGCTCGGTTTCACGCAATTAAAGCCAGCCCCAGGGTATCAATCCGTGCCGGCATTGTAAAGAGAATGGGTATCAGTCATCGTGATCGGGTGGGGTATGGTTTTCGTCGTCATAGTTCGTCGTTTGCCAGCGGCTGGGTTGTCTTGGTGTTCGGGCTGGCGGTGCCGAGAGCTTTCGAGAAGGTGCGGACGTCATCCCGTCTCACCTCACCGTTGCCGAGTTCCGAGAGCCTAAACCTCTCTAGACGTAGGAGCGGCGACCGAACCGGCGGCTGCGCAACAGGATTGAGTCAGTACCATCGTAGGCTTGCGCAGCTGAAAGGTCTAGTAACTTACGAGGTGCCGTCGGTGGCCACGGGACGGGTCTTCTTGTGGAAGACGTACGCGCCCTGGAATGCTGTTAGCGCTTGTGGTTCTCGTTTGTTTCAAGAGGCAGGCAGGGAACGCGGCGGTGATGTCAACTTACGAGAAGGGTGCTGGCGAGCCAGAAGCAGGCGCTGATAAAGGCAAAGGCCTCGTTGGCCTTCCATTTGTCGCAGAAGCTGCCGCGGTACAGTCCACGCCAGCCAAACGCGGTGCCGCAGTTGGCATCGTGGATGTACTCGACAAGGGCGCCAAAGGAAGCGAACCAAGCGAGAGAGAGGATGAAGTCAAACGGATACTAGCCCGGGTTTAGGAACTGATAACTGGAGAGGCTGCTGAGTACTCACGTGGAAGAAAGTGCCGGTGAAGGGAATCATCCAGATCAGCGAGGTGACGAGGGAGACGCAAGCAATGACGAGCGTATAGATGGTGCGGCCATTCGGAAGGTATCTCTCTCCGTGATGGTGCCTGTGGATGAAGTATGCGGAGATTCCTAGGCAGACCTTGGCGCAACCGTCAGTGAGAGGCGCGGCGGTGTCATCGCAATTGACTTACAGCGGCGGAGACGAACTCGCCGAAGCGGAGGAAGATGGAGAAGAGGCGCGAGAAGATCATGGTGTAGGCCTGTTGTGGCTGGTTCACTTTGAAGCTGTAGGTTGTGGTGGGCTGCAGCAGTGGGCAGGAGAATGTCGAGCAATTGGAGGACGCTGGAGGAGCACACCCGGCCTTATATGCGGGCGACGACAACAAACGTCACTGGCCCATATCAGGGTTCCGTCACAAGATAGACACGTACACACGCGTACTTTCTGGTTGGGCTCTGGACCCAGGCAGGGCGACCTCTCGCGTTTACGTGACACCGTGCAGAGGAAGCTCTCAAGATGACCTCACAGGGAAGCGGCAATTGGCCCGAGCGGAAATGAACGAGACAGCGCAACTGGGCTGACTTTGGGTGCCGTGAAAGCCGCGACAAGCAAGGACGGCGACAAGTTTTGCAAGCTTTGTGTCAGCTGATCGCCGACCAGACTAAAGGATCACGGCGCTTGGGAAGGCGACCCGGCTGCTCGGCGGCAGAAGCGCAGCGAAAGGCAGAAATCGGGCCACGGAGGGGGCAGCAGGGCAGCAGAGCCACCCCGGCCACGCGTAGGGCCATGCCGCAGCAGCAACAGGGTCCTCCAGCAGGTTTCGGCAACGATGCCCCCCGTCGACACGCTATCCCAGCCGTCTCGGCCAGGCGTCGGGCGCGTGCAGCGCGAGCCGCAGCGGTGAATGGCTGCGCAAGGAAGCATTCATGCTGACAGCACGAGCGGGGGAGAGCTCGGTCAGCCGTGAGGATGATGAAGAAGCAGCTGGAGGCGAGTGTGGTCGTGATTAGGGTGTTTGTCGGGAGATCCACCAGCTGCAGCGGTGCCTGGGCCTGGAAGCCACTCGCTTGCCGCCTATTCAACGGCTGATCTCCTCATCTGGCCCGCTCGCCGGTGCAGCAGAACGGCGCAGCTGCTGCTTCCTCGCTCTCCGATCCTCCCCCTCAAAGCTTGTCTGTCGGCTCTGCTTGACTCTGCTTGTAGAATGCTTCCATCCGCCAGCGCCTGAGCCGCCGCATCGCTATCCGGATCGCGCTCCGTTCGCCCCGACCGCATTCGTCGGGACGAACCCGCCCCGTCACCTCTCCACCGCAGCCAGCCCAGCGGCGCGCACCATCTCGCCTGAGCAATCGTACCATCCGCGCGCTCTCTCTCTCGACTCATCCATCTCGCCCTCGAGACTCTGCAGCTGCACACGACTCCCACAGGGGCTGCCTCAGCCTTACCATGTCGGTCCGTGCCTGGTGTGGCTGTGCTGATTGACCAAGGCAACAGGAGAGTGTATAAGCCAGCCAGCCAGCAGCATCGTCCTGATTCAAGACCCCATCTCCTTCTGCAATCGCCTCGTTCTCGGCAATTACTCAAGTGTCGCTTTCGGCAGCAGCCTGTCCTAGCAGCTTGGCCCCCGCTTTTACAGCCATGGCCCGTTTTCTGGCTATGGCGACGGCGTCCAGCCTGTTCGCAAGCTGGACCCTTACGGCATGGACCCTGACCGCAGCCATCGCCATTTCGTTGCCGCTGCTTCTCTTCTACCGGCAACACCGATGCGCGCAGCCCGCCCACTTTTTCGATTTTGCTGGTCTCCCCGCCGAAATCCGCGATATGGTGTACGATGAGTTGGTCGAGCCGGACTGCAGGCCTCACTTTCCAACCGAGGCAATGCGTCGCCCGCAGCCCTTTCGATTCTGGCTGCCTAAGCGCACGGCGCCCTCGTATCCAAAATATGGCATCCTTCTCGCCAGCCGCCAGCTCCATAGGGAATTCATGCATGTGCTCTGCAAAAGAGCGACCTTCACGTTGGACGTCGATCGCTCCAACGAGCACGACCCGGATCTGTGGCCGCTCAGCCAACGCACCATTTCCAAGATCCGCAGCTGTGAGATTCGCATAATCGCAACCTCCAATATGCTGGGCTCCAGGGATCCGCGCTCGATGCCCAGGGATTGGGCTCTCAGGAATCGCGTGTCCCGGAGCCTGGGCGCGATGAAGCGCGTCGAGAAACTCCGGCTCCACGTACACGCCGTGCCAGACCGCATGTGGAATCCTCTCTGGCTCTGGAGTCAGGTGTCGCAGCAGTTCAAGGACCTGGCTGAACCGCGATTCACGGCCATCACTTTCGGCCTCGAATCCTGGACCCTTGGCGAGAACTGCCTCAAAAGGGCCGTGGACGGGAAATGGAGATGGACGTGCCCGGCGGATCACGTGGTGACTGAGGATCCAGAGGGCTGGCAGCCAATCCGCGAGTTCTGCGCGGCGCTGTACCTCGAGTGTCGGCAGTGCCAGCGCGATAGGGCGGAGGCGGCGGGAGCGGAGTAACGCGAGGAAAGGTGATGGCGGAAGCCCCTGCGCCCGGGTCGAGAGTCGAGGGAATTCACCCGGACGGCTCATGTAAGCGCTTGGCTAGATTACACGAGAGCGGATGAGTCAAATACGCATCGTCTTCAGAGTGCAAATATGCCGCGTGCCGGCTGGTGTTTAGCACCAGGCAGATCCACGTGCCGGTCCCCCAAGCTGACATGCAGTCAATTTCCGAAGGGGTCAGGGCGAGGCTCAGAAGGCCCGACCGTTGAGCGCAAAAACTCTGATGCAAGTCGCCACAGCAGACGGAGGCGGTTCCGAGTTTGGAGCGCTGGCAGCAGCCAGCGCCGGCAACAGGGACGCCGGCGCGCGGTAGATGCGAGCTGAGGGCGCGCTGCAGGGCGTCCGCAGCGACCTTGAGCGGAGTCCGGAGACGGTGCGGCTCGGGGTCAGCGGCGGCCATGCTCGGTTGGGCATGGATCAGGGTTCGACGGGTCGGTATGCTCTGCAGGCCTGGACCGATCTGCGAACAGAGATGCTCCAAGCCACGAACAGAACAGCCTTCGTGCGGGCGGTTGGTAGCGTTCGACGGGCGCGCTGCTTGGCGGGGAGGAGGCCTCCCTCGTCCGCCGCCGCCGCCTGCCGCCAGCTAGGGCCCAAACGACAGATATCTGGAGCCCGACCGCAGTGGCGCTGATGTGCGCAGCGGTCCACTGATTCTCCCCCTCAAGCTCCCTGTGCCCGACTCGTGCCCACTGGCCACGGGTCTCCCACCGCCGCATTGCTGCTGAAACCACACCACAACCCCTAAAAGATGGGGCCCCATCAGTCCGAGTCCGCTGCCGCTGCCGCTGCGGCGAGCATTACCGATTCCTCCCGCGCAAGGGAGCTCTACAAGTACTTCCAGCCGCCGCGCCCTCCGTATAATACCGTTTCCGTCACCCGCTCCGGCGTCCCGTGTACCGTCCTGACGGCGCATGCCCAACTCGTCGCCTGGCGATTGAACGCCCAACGCGCTCTAGTCAGCCTGATTGACCGCGAGACGCAGTACTTCGTCGCTGAGAGCACCAAGACGCTCGACCTAGCGAACAGTGAAGAGTACGAAGCTCCCAACGATGCCGTTTGGGCCGGTGTACGTAGTCGCGTCTCCCGCAACTTTCCGCTTCAATCCGTCCCCTAACCAACTGCATTGCAGTGCGTCAGCGTGCCCAAGGCTGGTCGCTTGTGCGAGCATACCATTGAGCAGAGCCCCAGCCCCGATGGGTCACCTGCCTGCTTCGAAGTCCTGGACTTGACCAAAGATGAGCGATTCAATTCGCTGCCGTTCGTGGCGGGCGAGCCGCACTTTAAGTAGGTCCTTGACTAAGGGAGCACCCTGATCCCTCTGCTCACAATCGTGGCCAGGTACTATGTCGGCGTGCCATTACGAACAAAAAAGGGCATTCCAATTGGCTCCCTCTTTGCTATGGATGACAGAGTGCGCGAGCCGCTCAACGAGTCTGCCAGGAAATGTAGGTCCGCCATCGATTCTCAAGTTCTTGTGCCAAGATCGTGGACTGCAGATCCTTCCAAGAGAGTGGTGCAAGCCCTTGAGCGTTGGAATGTCGTGTCGATTAGGCTTGTGGCCCAGTTTGCCGTGCTTGCAGCTCCAGATCGATGCGTCAGCACTTTTTGATCCCCTCGACCTCATTGATTCTTTGGAGAAGTCTCTTCATTGAAGGCATCCATGACTACACGACACTTGCGACTGACTTTTCTTCATCATAGTCCTCGGCATCATGGCATCGAACGTAATGGAGCACCTGGAGCTTATGAAAGAGAAAGAAGACCGAAAGCGCGCTGTCAACATGAACATGTGCCTCGCAGCCTTCGTGGATCCAGAACACCATTCCCGCAGGCGAAAACGCAAGCTCCATCACCATCGATCCCGGAGTCTAAGGCACGCTACTTTCGCCGAACACAAGGCCGCTCGAAGTGTCAGGGGAGAAGAGGACACCGAGTCCATCACCAGCCCGAAACTGCCCAGCGCGCCGAGATCGAATATAAGTAGTGGTCGCCGCAGCAATGCTTCTCGGAGACAGGAAGAGCAGAATTCTATGGAGTCAAGCGAGGAATCCGAGGCAGAAAACAGCTCAAGAGTTGGAGACGATGACCATGTCGAAACCTTCGAGCGTGCGTCGAAAGGATTGTTTGAATCTTTGTCTCTGAGAAGCGGTGGAGGAGTCGTTTTCATGAGCACCACAGCCGGTCTCCGCCCCGACGGCACCCCAATGCCATCGGTAAAGCCATCCATGGACGACATGAAAGGACGAGCTGCACAGCACCGGGATTCCGTCGGAGGGATGACGGAACACTCAGTCGATGCCGGCCCGACTTTCGCGGATTCCGGCCATTCTGTAGAGATTTTGGCACAAGTGGAATCACCCGCAACTGATCAGGATGATCAAGGAGCTCGCCGGCGATCATTCATGCCGCTTCCACCAGGAGATTTGGCAAAGTTGATTAAGCGCCATCCTCGGGGAAAACTTTATAGTTTCGGCGACGACGGACTCAGCCAAGGATCGTCAGGGGAGGAGTCCCTTTCGGCTGATTATTACTCTATGCCAGCGAGCGCTAGGCGGCGACTTCCGTCAAAAAGTGAGGCTGTCATACTCGCGAAACACTTTCCCGGAGCACGGCAAATCATTTTCATCCCCCTTTGGGATGTGCAAATCGAATCCTGGGTCGCATGCTTTGCGTACAACACATCCGATTTTCGAACCTTCTCGCACAACCCGGACTTCCTGCACTCGATAGCCTTTTGCTCCTGTGTTATGACTGAGGTTGCTCGTCTTGCGACGATCGCTGCAGATCAGCAAAAGAGTGACTTTATCGGGTCAATATCGCATGAATTGCGGTCGCCGCTCCACGGAATCCTGGCGTCCTGTGAGTTTCTGGAAGATACAGAGTGTTCTTCGTACCAGAAGGCATTGGTGTCTACCGCCGACAGCTGCGCGAGGACACTCCTGGATACGATCAATATGGTCCTTGACTATTCCAAAATCAATTCCTTCGAAAGGAACATTCGTAAAGCGAGGAAGTCACGGAAAGAGTCAATGACACCAAACGCAATACCTATGATGCAGCAACCTTCACTGAATATTTATGATGCTATTGACCTTGCGGCCATCACCGAAGAGGTGGTGGCTGGAGTTGCGCTGGGTCACGTGTTCCGGGACATTACTACTTTCGAGGGTCAAGATGACAGAATGCTATTGCCTAGCCCCAACAGGAACCTTGGGGGATTGGGAGACGGACAGTCGATACCTGTGAAAAGGCCTGATGTCGAGATTCTCATGAACATTGAGGCACGCCGCTGGGATTTTGTCACCCAACCGGGCGCCTTTCGACGCATTGTTATGAATCTTTTCGGAAATGCGATTAAGTATACTAAACAAGGTTTCATCAAGGTCAGCTTGACTGCAAAAGATATAAAGGACCAGCCTCTCCAGAGGGTGAACACCAACCAGGACCCGCCAGCCACCAGTATCGTGACTCTGACCATAGCCGATTCTGGACAAGGGATTTCACCGGAATACCTCAGGACAAAGCTTTTCACTCCTTTCGCGCAGGAATCGCCCTTGAATCCAGGAACCGGGCTTGGTCTATCGCTGGTGCGGTCAATTGTGGATATGCTCAATGGCGAGATCAACATCAGAAGCGCGTTGGGCGTTGGTACAGAGGTTGTCGTGACCCTGCCAATGGTCAAGGGTGGAAGCAGCGGTACCAACTCAACGACTACACCGGCATCTGTACCAGCATCTTCTGCTGGTAGCTTGGAGCGGCCAATCCTGAGCAGTGTGAGCAACGTCAAGGAGAGGGCTTCTGGAATGGCTGCAGCTCTGTTCAGGTCCTCTGACTTGGACGCGATTCAAAATCCAGTCACCATACGCGCGCTGGAAATCGCCAGAGAATCTCTCGTGTGCTTTTTAGGCGACTGGTATGGATTTTCCAGCGTAGTGGACTGGCATCCTGACGCACAGGTGGATCTCATCGCGGTCGACGAAGTGGATCTCCCCAAACTGATTGAGGCCTGCCCGAGTCTGAACAGTAACCTGGCGGATGGCCCCATGCTCATCGTCATTCGCGCTAGTGCCAGCAAGCATTCGGTCACGGACGAGCTTATGAAACACGTACATCTGGAGTATCTGTCACGGCCTGTCGGACCGTATAAGCTGGCCAGAGCATTGCAGAACGTTCTGGACCGGAGGACGAAGAAAAGCGCAGGAAGTGTTGCGGATTCTGCAGTCTCACCAAACACGACTGAAATGGAAATCCCACTGGAAGAGGTGGTCACGCACTTTGAGCAAATCGCGCTCGAAACAGTCACCGACGAACCGGAAACTATCAGCGTCCTCCACAAAGGAAACGTCCTCGGCAATGAGGAGAGCATGAACGCACACATGGCTTTGGACACGTTACCGCCCCCGGACGCCGTACCGGCAGTCGAGCAAAACGAAGCATTCCCCTTCCCGGATCCTCCACCGGCCGCCACTTCGCTCGAAGACGGTCAAATTTCCCCATCCTTCATCCCACCCCACGACCGCCCACAATTTGGGCACAACCGCACCATGTCCTGGACACCGCAAGAACGCCTCTCCTACGAAGCGCCACCATCCTCGCCCATGAGCGCGCAGGGCGCCGCCATGAGCTCTCCTCCCCCCAAGAACCGCACAACCTCCATGTCGTCGCGCGACACCAGCACCACGCCAACCCCTCGCCGCTGCTCCCTCAGCTTCAACAGCAACAGCAACATGACATCGAACCAACACCAACCCACGCACAGCCCGCGCCTCCTCCTCGTCGACGACAACGCCGTCAACCTCCGCCTCCTCCAAACCTTCATGCGCAAGCGGCACTACACCTCGATCCACTCGGCGGCCGACGGCGCGCAGGCCGTCGCCGTCTTTTCGTCGCTGCTCGCCGCCGCTACGCCGCCCGACATCGTCTTCATGGACATCAGCATGCCCACTATGAACGGCTTCGAGGCCACCCGGCGCATCCGCGCCGTCGAGGCGGACTTCGCGGCGGGCAAGCCTCCGCACGAGAGATTCCCGCCCAGCTTAATCGTTGCCTTGACCGGCCTCGCGAGCGGCAGGGATCAGAGTGAGGCGTTCACGAGTGGGTTCGATTTGTACATGACGAAGCCGGTGAGTTTTAGGGAGGTGGGCAGGCTGTTGGATAACTGGGTTGCAAATGGGGGGGCTGGGGCGGGGAGTGCGGGGGCTGAGGGGGGAGCGGCAGGGGGTGTGCCGTTTGGGCCGGTCGTGGGGGAGGTTGCTTAGGAGAGGGGAAGGCGATGGTGTGGGGAAGGGTGGTTAGGAAGAGAGGGGTGAGGAGGAGGAGGAGGAGGAGGAGGAGGAGGAGGAAGAAGAGGAGGGGAGAGGGAATGAAAGTGAGGAAGAGAGGAGAAGAGAGGAGAAGAGAGGAGAATGAGCCGGTGGGGAGCAGGAGAAGAGAGAAGAGTGGATGGGCGTATACCAAAAGAGTGGTTCTTACTATGTTAATGGGTCTTGTACGGGCATTGCTATGGAAAGGGGTGTTGTAATATACGAAAGGGGGTTTCTCATCCTTGGCAAGGGCTATGGACTCGGGTATTGGGACGGATTGGCGTTTTCACCGCATCGAGATATCAGAGTATGGGATCAAGGCGTTTCTCCGTGGAAGAATTTAAGGGACAAGAAGCATAACTTGGAAAGTCGAAATCGGGATGTTCCTTCGGCGCCCTATCTCCTCTCATGTCTGGCTCGTGAGCTTGGTGTTGGAAGTAGGAGAGCGGCAGGAAATGCCGTGCTGGTGAGGAGTTGTTTTTGCTTTACCATGAGACCGAAGACTGATATGGCTCAACAGAAGTCAGACAGTGCCCAAGAAAGGCGCGTTCTCCCGCCTGTGCACGTGCAGGCAGAAACGCCAGAGGAGATGGCGGTGCTCATTGGCGAAAGCGGAGCGAGTCAAAGTCAGCTGCATATGCACGCTGCACGCTGTCGCTCCATGGGTCACAATGATGCATTAGCGAAGGCCGGCACACCCGCCCCCCTCTGCCACGACACTCAGCCTGCTGCCCCGGGCCTGCCAGCCTGCATGCATCATCCGGCCCGTCGAGACGCAGCGCATAGCGACTCTCCACGCCATCCCATCCCCCAGGTCGAGTGCTGCCCTTGCACCCTTTCGCGGCCCAACCCGCCACCAAAAAGAGGGAGGAGCATCGTCATCATCATGGCCGGGGGCGAGTCGGTATAGAGAGGCTCGCACGGTTGCCGGCTTCCCTTTCCCTCTCTTCGACCTCTCGCTGATGTTCGCTTTGCCTGTTGATGTTTGAATGGCCGAACTCGTTGCCTCGATCATCGCCCTCGCCGGCTCCGGCGCTGCGCTGGCCCGCTCGCTGTACGGCGTCGCTGACGCCATCACCACCGGCAACGACAGCACCACCACAACCAACAGGGATGCCCGCCTCGTCGCCGCCGAGGTCGCCGTCTTCGCCCACACGCTCAGCGAACTGACGCACCACCTGGGCACGCCGTCCTCCCCTTCGTCGCCGGCATGGAAGGTGCGCGAGGTGGCGCTGGCGCTGCACGACGCGTGCAGGCGCGTGCTGGGCGACCTGAGGGCCGAGATACCCGGTGGTGTTGATGCGGTGGTGCGCAGGCGGCGGCCCAGCTCGCCCTCGTCGTCGTCCTTCTCGGCGCGCGTGCGCTGGCTGTTCCACAAGCCCAAGATGCGCCATCTCAGGCTCGAGATGGACAGCTTGAAGATGGCGCTCGTGCTGGTCGTCGCCGCGCTGAACTACGACGAGGCGGCGCGGTCCGAGGCGCCGCTGGCGATAACGTGAGTATAGACCGCCAGCGCCATGCAATCTTTCTGCCTTCAGCCACGTTGCTGATTCTTCCGCTCGCTTGTTGGGCGTGGACAGCGACCCCCTCCGCGAACACGTCTCGACCTTCCTGCTCGCCGCCTCCGACGCCGCCGCCCGCGTGCTCGACAGCAGCGACGCCCTCTCCTCCGCCGCCCACTCCGACCTGCACAACGACTTCCGCGACCTCTTCTTCAGCGATGCCGACAAGGACAATACGCGCTACGTATCAGCACCACCCGGCACCTTCCCCATGCCCTCGCCCACCCTCACCAACACCGACATCCACCCCTCATCCTCGTCCTCAACAACAACAACAACAACAACAACCACCCCCAGCCTCGCCCCACCACCGACCTCAACGACCGCAGACTCCTCCTCCGACGCCCCTCCGCGGCCGACAACCCCCATGACGCCCGTGAGCTCCGCTCATGCTCCCGCCGCGCAGAGTAACGCGCCGCCGCCGCTGCTGCTGCCTTACAGTCCCGCGTGGCAGTCGTCTGGCCGCGCCGTCACGGCGCAGCGCGTGCTTGGCGAGAAAGGGCCGGCGTTCGACGCGCTGAGCGAGGCGCTGGGCCTGCGCGCCCAGCGGTGCGCGTATCTGTTTGCGCTCGGCGTGATGGAGGTGCGGCCGCCGGCTGCGAAGTGGACGTGGGAGGCCGTACGCGGGGCGGAGAAGAGGGGGCTGGGGAGGCGGCGGTGGCGGAGGGGTGAGGGGAGGATGGATTCGCCGATGCGGGAGGCGGTAGGGGTGGAGGAGGAGGAGGAGGAGGAGGACGAGGAGAACGAGGACGAGGAAGGCGAGGAGGGTGGGTCTCGGGGAAGCGAGATGGAGGAGCGGCGGAAGGGGTTCCACCATACGAATCCGTGGGCTGAGGTGGACCTTGCTGCGCGGTTGGCGCGGCTGGAGGAGATCTTGGCTGGGCAGGTTGAGGGCGGGCGGCGGGAGAAGGATGAACGTGCCAGCAACGCTGGGTCGGCGCAGAAAGCAGGGGAATCCAGGAGCGAAGAGCCCCTAGAATCTGACGGAAGAGCTGATGGGGCCGCAGAAGATGGTGCGGTGGGAAAAGAAGAGGCTTCGGGAAAGGGAAAAGAAGCAGCGCGGCATACAGAAGAGATGGAGACGAAAGTCAATACTCCCCCAAGGGAAGGTGAACCTATAAAGGACGACATTGAGCGCCACAAGATCGAGAGCAGAAACGCCGAGATTGGAAAGGAGCAGTCAGTATCGCCAAGAATTGGCAAGCCCGAAGAGATTTCACCAAAGACAAGACCAGCCCATGAGAATGTTGACCTGCCAAGAAAGGAGGTACAACCAACGGATGTGGGCATAGAGAAAAGAGACAAGGTAACTGAAGAAGGCCGAATAAGAGACCAGAAACCCATCACCGCACTTCGCTCGCCTTTCAACCCATCTCGCTCCAAAACAGCTCGGAGCCAGCATGTCACCAAGTCAGAAGAGGAGGATGTGGATCTGCACCCGGGGTTTCGCCTTCCAAGCCTCGGCGCGTCAAGAATGGTGCGGCAAGCTGATATCCATAGACCGCGTACGCGGACTGCATCTCTTGATATTCCTCGGAGTGAGTACCCCTTACGCAGTAACTTTGGGCACTCCATGTTCAATGAAACCTCAGAATACCCCTCAACCCGCACGCTACCTCGGCCCGCGCCGGCACCCATTTCTGTATTGAATGAGCCAGCATCTCCCGCAATATCAACAGCAGCCTCCACGCGAACAGTTTCACAGCCAGTGATGGCTCGCTCCATGTACAATCAGAGTAATATTTCAATATCCACGGATCCGGTGGGCACAGGATTGCAGAGACAAATCCCATCCAGACCCGGAAAAGACTGGCACCGCTATAAGAAGGCGGACAGCTATCAAACGTAGACGC
Source organism: Macrophomina pseudophaseolina (assembly GCA_022204955.1). Taxonomy (NCBI): domain Eukaryota; kingdom Fungi; phylum Ascomycota; class Dothideomycetes; order Botryosphaeriales; family Botryosphaeriaceae; genus Macrophomina; species Macrophomina pseudophaseolina. The sequence continues at coordinate 12,543 of JAJJID010000341.1, read as the reverse complement.
CGAAACCTCAACCCCTTCAATGTTCGATGCAAGGAAAGATAAACTCAGAATTCATTGGCTCGATCAATCACTGTACTATACTCGCAGCCCCGTCTCATCACAACCCTCCCAGGAATTCGTAGTCGCGCCTGGCTCTAAGAATAGACCGCACACTCTCGTCGACGCTTTTGTCCGCTCGGCTGCACATCCACCAGGGTCGACAAGTCGACCACATCGTCTTTCTCCCTTGGCGGCAGGGGCTCGGCAGACTCGCCTCCATCGAAAGTGCATGCCGCTTCTTCGAGGCTCGTATTCGATCTTCAAAGCCATGCCTGTCTCCTGCTTCCTGCAGTTACCGCCAGTCCTTTCCTCCTACCGTTATCCAGCAAATTACTGTAAACCCCCTTTCTTTTTCCAGCTATGACGCGAGAGCATACCGTTCTTTGAGATCCTGGCCATGGAGCCGCCGCAACTGGCTCTGCTGCTGGCCTTTTACCACCGATTAATTGGAGTATAGAGTCAGCGCACAAGGAAAGGCTAAACACACTTCATTTTTCATTCATCGTAGCGTGGAAGTATCCAAATGACGAGAATTGAAGCTGCGTATTGGAGTAGCATGCACTTGCAAAGTGCGAAGGCCCCCAACGGAAAATCGACGGTCTCCTTTGAGGCGTTTGAGCGATTGATAAAGCCGATGTGCCAGGCACAACTGGCGGAAGAGCCGGTCTTTTCCTGACGGATTGAGCCTGCAGTATTTCCCAGTAAAATCCCGACAAATGGGAATTCCCATATGCGCATCGTCTTGATGAGCTATGCCAGCCAGAGACGATGATTCACAGATGGTCATGAAGCGAAGATACACGAAGTCAATGAATTGGCCTACTAGGACAGTAAATGATCAAGGTAAGATGTTGATATGGTATAACACTGGAAGACTTGTTCTGGTCCCTACCCCTATATTGCTAAACCCGTATCACACAAGAACGTACCTTTCTCTATTTTTCAGCCTGCGCGGCCTCTCCACTTTATCTATAAATAGCTCACTCAGTGGCACGATCCAATCTCGCGTCCGCTCGCCAAGCACGATACTCGATAGCATGTTTCGTATGGCGGGAAAGACCGTAACAATCAACACCGTGACATAAAGAAAGGCGTGGCTATTAGAGAATTGGCAGGTATGTGAGATAAGCCCGTATCCAGCTACTCCGCGAGATCCTTAGCAAGGCAGAGTGAGCAATACTTCTTAACATTGTAAGCTTCTTCACTTCATTATGCGAAGATCAAGCTCGCCCGCAACTTTTCGCCCCCATCTCCGCCCCCAATCCCGGCCCCCTCCAGCCACCACCGATTCTCTAGCGCTGTATCACCCCTCTCAAGCACATATTCCTCCCAATCTACTTGATCGCGCAGGATTCCACTTACGCGTCTGTGGCGTAACTTACTCCTTCTGGTATCTTAGGGCGCCTGTTGCGCTCTGTGAACCCTACAAGGCGTCGAATACCCACTTGAGTCACGCCATGTTCTACTGGGGGCTGTGTTCACGAGCTTAGCCAATTCAGTGTATCCACCCAGCTACGTCCGATTCGACCTTTTTCTGCCTTCCGGAACACACGCTTTCCTAGCTTGCACTAGCGCCGAGTTGAGCAGGCAACATACAAGAATTTCCAGATGAAGATTGGTACATTAGCCGAAGTGACGGCTATCCGCAGGATTGTGAACCTGGAAGGTGTGTCGTAGCCCCTGATTTCTAGAATATATGTAAACACGACCTCGCGCAAATACTTGAATCTTGGCAAGCTCATTTCTGTTCTTGGGTCACCACATTGAAGATGCGGTCTTTTGCACCTTGGATCGCTCTGGCGTTGTCAGTACTTGCATCGGCCAAAAACTCGAGCTCTCTGCCTATTGTTGACTTGGGCTATGAACTTTACCGTGCATCGGGTTTCAATGTAAGAATTCCGTCGTAATTTCTAGGCGTTCACGTCTTACAATTTCCAGGAAACCCGCCAGTACTACAACTTCTCCAACATAAGATATGCCGCTCCACCCACCGGAGACCTGCGCTTCAAAGCCCCCCAAGCTCCGGCTACCAGCCGTTCTGTGATCAACGATGGCAGCATTGGCCGCATTTGTCCTCAACCACCCTCCTCGTCGAGCTCGTCTGAGGCGGCGTTCCTCCTGAATTACCTTGCAACCGGACAGATTGCCACCAATACCACCTCGAGCACGACCAGCTCAAGCAATTCCACGACGGACCCCCGTGAGACCGAAGATTGCCTGTTTTTGGATGTCATCGTACCAGAAAAGGTCTTTGCGAACGCTGACCAAGGAGATGGAGCTCCTGTTCTTGTTTGGATCCATGGTACGGAGACCGCTCAGATTGCTTGTTTGGTTGCTAACCGGGACACCCAGGCGGCGGCTACACCGGTGGCTCGAAGGCGGCAGAAGCAACTCCCAGTGGATTGATCGACCGCAGCATCTCGAACAGCTCTGACGGAGTCATCTATGTGGCCATGAACTACCGCCTCGGTGCGCTCGGATGGCTCTCAGGGCCAACCTTCCAGGAAAACGGCACCGCCAACGCCGGCCTGCACGACCAGCGCTTCGCGCTGCAGTGGGTCCAGGACAACATCCACCTCTTCGGCGGCGACAAGAACCGCGTCACCGTCTTCGGAGAGTCCGCGGGCGCCGGCTCCATCATCCACCAGCTCACGGCGTACGGCGGCCGCGCCAAAGCCCCCTTCCAGCAGGCCATCCCCCAGTCCCCAGCCTGGCTGCCGCTCCCCTCGCTGTACACCCAGGAGCAGCTCTTCCAGGCCTTCCTCGGCGTCGCGGGCGTCACCAGCCTGGCCGAGGCCCGCCAGCTCCCCTCCGCGCAAGTCATCGCCGCCAACGCCGCACTCATCGGCGCCTCCTCCTCCGGCCTATTCTTCTTCGGCCCGGCCATTGACGGCGACTTCGTCACGCAGGACGCCAAGTCCCTGCTCAACCACGGCCAATTCGACGCCTCGGTCCGCGTGCTGGCCGCGCACAACGCCAACGAGAGCCTCGCCCTGACCGCCGCCGTCACGACCGACGCCCAGGTCGACGCGTACGTCCGCGCCGCGCTGCCCAACGCTCCCTCGGCCGTCCTCAACTACATCTTGTCCACGCTCTACCCAGCCGCCGCCAACGGCACGAGCGCGCTGTACACCAACCCCTTCGAGCGCCTGGCCCGCATCCTCGCCGACGCCGTCATCGACTGCAACGCCGCCGCGGTCGCTACCGCGGCGGCGGCGGCGCGGACCGGCTCGTACGCCTACCTCTTCGCCGTCTACCCCAGCCTGCACGGCCAGGACGTGCCGTACACGTACTACGACCCCGGCCGCGCGGACGGCACGGGCAACGGGTTTACGGCGCTCTTCCCGACGAACGCGAGCGTGGCGTCTGTCTTGCAGGACTACATCACCAGCTTTGCGGTCGGCGGCGTGCCGAGCAGCGCGCTCGACGGATTGCAGGGCGGGTTTGTCGAGTATGGCGAGGAGAAGCGGGTGGTGAGGTTGAGCGAGGAGGGATTCGCGGTCGTGGCGGACCCCGCGGCGAATGAGCGGTGCGAGTGGTGGGCGATGAATTATCTTTCGTAGAAAGGGGTTGGTTGGTTGGTGGTTGGGAGGGCTGTTGTTGCGTAGTGGCCCGCTGGTGATGGGAACCCTCTGGAGCCTCATTTCGAGGTTTTTGAGGCGACCTGCGTCCCGGGAAAGAATATAAAGGATGTTATCGGAGAGCTCTCAGCAGCGCCAGAAGACAGAGGACATCTAAGGGATGGTGCCATGGCTGTTCTCGGAAGAGCGAGTAGACACCAACCAGGAGCTTGATATCAAATGGGATGGTGGCTTTGAAATCCAAAGAGGGTTTTCTCGACTGCGGAGATACGGGACCTCGCGAGGAGGAGCAGGGGGCCTACGCTGTGTTGGTGGCCGGAACCTCTTCGTCTTGGAATGGCATTGTGTTATCTGTTTCCAATGCTCCGAGTAATCTGCCCCGTTTTTGAACGCAGGGCTTCTCTGTAGGGTGCGGGACTCATGTTCCCCGCTTTTAGAGCACTGCAATTATCAGAAAGTCTGGCCGTTATGAATCAAGCTCTTCTAAAATGGCTCGACCTCATTAGATAAATGCTGCGTATTGTAGTTGTGTTCGGCATTTTGCTTCAATATCATTATTTGTCCATCTCCACCTTTGACACTCCGTATTTTTGTGAATTTAAAGCTTCAATGGCCGCTATGTGTTCAGGTATCTGTCGACTAGCTTCCGGCAAAAAATGTAAACAGCCGACCTGAACGTATCAGCGCACAGTTACCCAGGCCTCTGATGCCCATCAGTCCAGCCGCGCATGGCGCGGTACATTTCGGCGAAGTGTTCCGGAGGGTGCATCTGCGACTGACGTGCAGCAATTGTCGGGTCGAAGTAGCTTGGCGGGAGTTCCGCTGGCTGCCACTGGCCGCTCACGCATCTTTGGTTACCTAGTAGGGCATAGCGGCCGTCTCTGCCGTAGCCGCAAGGGCCGGGGAGGGTGTGGTGGCCGCCTTGGGACTGCATTCTAGCTACTGAGCAGGAAATAGTTTGTCAATAAGCTGTGGGATTACTTTTTGAACCTTCTGGAATCTCGGTGGAGGGTGGAGAGTGTTTTGTGAGCACTTTTTTTTTGTGGTGGGGGTTCTGTAGGGGATTTAATAGGGAGATTTCGGTACCCAGCGCAAAAGAATGGCAGGAGCCACGCGTTAGAAGATTTCGTTGCGGCTTTCCAAGCTGGCCCGCACACCGGCAAAGAAAGTCACCCTTTGAGGGAAATAATGAGAGGGGGGTAGCATGCCACATGTAGGTGTCGACCAAAAGTCACGTCAGAGATACGTGGCGCTCAACTCTAATTGGGGGGGGGTGGTCCTTGTGAAGCCTCCTGGGCGGATCAATTGCGAGGCCAGCTCCGAGACGTTCAACAGTTAAGTGAGCTGCTAACAACGATATCAATGCAAATGCACGTGGTGGGGATGTCCTTTTTATTGAAAGGCAAAAATTATTGATTATCTACGTATCGTGTCTTGATAACAACCATTGAATTATAACGTTGACTGCTATTATATGAAATGAGTTCCGAGTCGGAAGAAGTTTTGAAGCTGGCGTATGTGAAAAATGGCTGCCAAGAAGATCACCCCTTCACATCATCCTCATGGCGTGAAAGTGCCCTGAGTGATCGTGTTCTGATTCGTGTCCACCGTCAGCATGAGGCCGGGGGTAATGATGGCCTGGTCGAAGGAATACTGCGTGTATTGTCCGTCTGTCACAAAGCAAAGTCAGCATCGCAGTTACTACGTTGGGGGAGGGTGCGCTCCGGGCTGGATGGGGGCTCAAGACTCACTTCTCTTCTGCGCGCCAACGGTGGCCGAGTAGCCCGACTGGTACACGTCGTAGTACTTGTACACGGCGACGCCCGGATTGTTCTCGTACATGGTGATGGTGAAGTGGTAGAACTCGGTCGGGCGGATAAAGGCGGAGGTGTAGAACTCGAACACCACGGTGCGGCTCCCAACGGTGCCGGTCACGTCGTAGTAGATACCCTGGTTGGTGCCGTAGTAGACGTACAGGTCGTCCCAGAGGCCGAAGAGCGCGGCATCGCCGAAGGACGTGGTGGTGTAGGGCAGTTGGTAATTGACGTAGTCCCAGCCGTTGTTGAGGCTGGTGTCGGAGGACGGCCAGTAGAGGACGGAGTTGTCGGTCAGATAAACAACGCTGCTGTCGATGCCGTATGCGCGGATGGAGAAGGGGAGCTCCAGCCGAAAGTACTCGTCGTCGGATGACGTGGTGCTGCCGGAGACGATGGTGGTCGGTGAGGCAAGGATGACGGCTGGAATCGTCAGGGTGGACACTGTGGATACGGTCTCGGTGGTCGTGCGCGTCACGACCGCGGTGGTGAGTGGAATCGGGGCAGTGCTGATGCTGGTCGTCGTAACAACACCGGTGGCGACGTTCGAGCAAGCGGCGGAGATCTTGGCGGCGGGCCACCCGGTGATTGAAGCAGGGGTTGCAACGGCACGCTTGGCTTTCTGAACCAGAGTAGGGGTGTAGGTTGCGTTCAGGAGCGCCGATTTACCGGGGTTGGAAGCAGTGAATGTGACAACGGCAATGCTGTAATCACTGCCAGTGTAGGCTGCTGCGTCGTCTCTCTTCATGTTGGCAGGCGTGCCAGTCACGGTCTCAGTTCTGGTGAAGACGGTTGTGGTGCTCGGCACCTCGGTGGTCTCATAGACAGTTGACACACCGGGTACTGTTGTAGAGATGGCGGTCGAGGTGCTGGGGGTGTAGCTGATGTAGGAAGAGCAGAACTCAGAGCCGGAAGATTTCAAGTAATCCAGATCTGCGTCGCACACGGGCTGAACGTTGGGCTTCGAGTAGAAAAAGCTGTAGCTGTACGTGTACTTTGCTCCAATCGAGTCATCATACGAGGCGGTGTTCACGGCATATTGCGCATCCCAAGCGGAAGTGTACCTGAAACCGTAAGCAGATGCCGTTGTGTGGAGTGGTGAGACTTACATGGTACACATCTGTCCTTGCACGACGGAGCCAGAAGATGTAGTCTTGGTGAGGAGATAAGTACCGAATGCCGCGCAAAGAGGGACATATCCGGTAGACGGAGGGTGCGCAATATTATACTCTGTTTGAGCGTCGCATGCAGCCGCGCATTTTTCGACGCTAAACGGACCGTCATTGAAAAACTTGTATCCCATATAGGTCCAAGTGCCCGCGCAATCACGCAGCGGCGCATTCATGGCAGCGTTGTTCAGTTTCAGAGGGGCGTCCCAGCCGTCGATAGACGGGCCGACCTTGTCAGAAGTATACGCGTTCGATCCGGCGATGCCGACCTGGAAACCAGCACGCCACTGACCGTCGTTGGTGGCAGTAGTATCATCAAGGGCACTTCCCCAGAAGGAGCACCTAAGGAGCATTAAATAAACGGTGGACAACTGGGAACGGCCTTCTTACTTGATGTTCGCAAAAGCATCCGGGTTGGTGCAGCCATCACCGGGCTCAACGATAGGGTCCCTTTCGAAGTAAATATTGAAAGCAAGGCATCCCTCTTTGTCGGTGCATTCCCGAGCGCAAGAATCGACATCGTAGCCAGTCTGGAGGACCGTGTAACCCAAGTAGGCATCTGAAAACCTGTCAGCTTGCTCGAAGAAGCGGAAGGTGAATAGCATACATGCGCTGTTGGCAGCCTGCAAGTTCTTGAAGTTACTAAAGTAGCCAGACGGAGTCTGCGCACTGCTGGCAACCTGAGCGATTATGCTGTCTTGTTTGAAGTTCTCATAGCTCGAGACGTCGACATTGTAGTAGTTGGCAATTGTGGCTTGCGGGTCGCACGCGGCGCGCTTTTGGAAAGGAACTACAACCTCGCGCTTTGCTGGGGTAGCAGTCGCTGTTGCAACAGAGCCATCTTCACCAGCGGCATTGATTGCAACGGAGCTGACGGCGGGAAAGACGCTAAGGGGAGTTTCGGAGACCTCGGCAGCAGCGGCCTGGATAGCGGTCTGGGTTGCATAAGGAATGCTCTGAGAAAGAGCTCCCTCGACAGTGGTGTAGGTCGGAGCAGCAATGTCTCTAAGGAAGTCAAGATCCAGTGCATCGGGGGTTTGATTTGCGTCAGCAGGGACGTCTGAGCTGGCTGGCTGCGAGGCAGCCAAACCAGCCAGAAGGGGCAAAAGAAGGGCAGAATGCATGAGTAACAGTAAATGAATGTGGTGAACGACGAAAGAGTGAAATGAGAGCCTGAAGGAGGTTGTCAGAGGTGATCAACAAAAGCCGAGCCGGTTCTTATAGCTTTTCAGCAAAATCCAGAGGCGCTCCAGCTGAGCTGTGGGGCTGCACCATGGCTGTGTCTGTAGGATTGCCGCCATCAGCCACAGGCTGAAATCGTCTATCCCGATAGCCATTTCCGTTATCAGCCTTTCTGAAAACAGAAGAAACTCTCCACGTCCTGATGATTAGTGTTCAGCATCGTAGGGAAAAAAAGAACAATAATGGCACCGGCAGCTTAGTCCCACTGCGCTAAAAAGCCACTGGCGGTCACTCCGAGTTAAAGGATTCCCAGGCTCACAAAGCTGAGCAAGGAGGTTTCCGAAATGCTGAAGTGGAAATTGCTGTGGTGGTAAAATCGTGAGCCGAAGTTTTTCTCTCAGCCGATGAAAAGCATTTGTCCAGGAACGGGCAAACATAGAGATTGGGAGAGCGAGTTTGATCGGAAAGCCCAGATGAAACTCGCACCATAGATGTCCACCCTCAGAATTTTTTTTTTTTTTGGAAGGCATGAGGGAGAAGCGCGTTCAACGATTTTCCGACGTCCGAACCTACGGGTTATTGTGCGGATGGAGTGACTGCTTCAGAAGCGTTTTGATGAACATCTTCGGCACTTGTTGTCTGGGCCGTATCGCCCGGACTTGACCGATAGGAAGGAGCGTGGCGCTGCAAAGCCATGCCATCGTAATCGGGATTAACAGAGATTTTGGGACCATAGCGGCCTGCGGCAATGAAATAGCTTGAACTTTGGAGAGCTGAGTGCCGTGGCGTGTAGAGGCGCCGTCGGAACGCGCGGTCTCGGGCCGAAGGCGTGCGCCTCGCTACGTCGTCCTCTGTCCGATTAGGCCCTGTCGAACGCCATTTCCAGAGCAGTATGCACTGCTTGCCTCGTTCGCGAATTGCATGTTTGGCGGAAGAAGCAGCCACAAGCGAGCACACTTGCAAGACAGACGCCGAGTTCAGTGGCGATTGTGGCTGAAGGAGCGCGAAAGCTCGGCATGAAGGATGGCGCAACGGGTAACTCCGGTCTTCGCGAAGCCACGGTTGTTCCCCTGCATCTGCCGACCGTCTGGTAAGGGGCTGCCCTCCAGCTCCGCGGAGAGGAATAGCGTAGTACGCAAAGCGAGCCACGAACTTGCGGCACGGGCCTTGAATGTTGAATCCATTTTGGATCATGGATGCTGATCGCCACATGCGAACCGGGAGGTGGTCGGTGTGTCCGGAGCACAATTCCTGATTCTAGGGGCAGCCCATCAGTCCGTAAATTATAGATTATAATATTCTTTAGCCACAACTCCTGACACGTACGACCATAGGTCGCAGAATACAGGGCTTCCCGTCCGCTCAGCCGTACTTAAGCTGCGAACCGGCCGATTAGTACTCAAGTGGGTGACCATTGGGGAATCCCGGCTGTTGTACGTTTTTGCCTTTTTTTGGGTTTAACTCTTCATTTTCTCCCTTGAATTGTTGGCCCAACGCTTATGTTCGGCCGGTAAGCCTTAGAGCAGTGCCGTCCACTGTACCAAAACAGGATTCTCTTTTTCTCTGGCCTGTTGCAATGGTGACATTAAAAAAAGAAAAGGAGAATCGCCTTGCAGACGCAATTGGTCCCTCGAGTCCCGAGAGCGATCAGATTCCGCGAGGCTGCATCGGAGCCGCTGCTTGATGCCGGGTCCATGAGGAGCGTTCGGTCCCGACCGGAGAAAGGGCGGAAGAGGCGGAATCGACTTCTTTAGGCTTGATCTCTTTACGTTACACGCAGTTCGCGCAGAACGCAGCTTTGATTAGCCCAGCCACAGGCGGATAATGAGGCGACTTTCGAGTGGATGCGATGCCTTTTGTGGATTTTCGCGAGAGTGCTTTGAGACGGAAGCAGGGGCTGACTGTAGCGACGCAAAATTTCCCTCCACGCTTCAGAGTGAGACAGTAGAGAGGCGTGCCTTGATGTGAGAGGCCAGTGGGAACAAGGTAATGTGATAACAATGCAGGATGCCTTGCTTTTGTGTAACTGTGGCAGCTGTAAGCAGAAGGATCGATGATGCCTACTAACGTACTTCCTGTGCTCCGCCCTACCTGTTTTCTCTTATGCCCACATTTGCGGATAATCGATACCAGAAGCGTAGAGCTGGGTGCAAAAGCGGGTGAGGAGAGGGGAGGAGTGTGCACATTGGGCGCTCCAGACAAATCGACACCACAAAGATTTTCCTACTACTCGGAAGTGCAGCGCGTCGCCATTAGAGCCTTCCATATCTATCTGCGCTACCTCAAATTTAATTTGTTTGGTTTAATGTCCCTCTTCATCCATCGGCTTTGAGACACTGGCTTGCTAGGCCGTGATCTATCTACTTGTCTAACTAGTGGTGCAAGGCTGGATTATGGAAATAGTAACGACAGGCCTCTTCCACTGGACTTCGGAGTCGCCCATCAGGCTGATTGGGTTAAAGGGTTTGCTTTGGGGAGGCGGCCCTTATACATGTACATACATGCCTCAGCTAAGCTTTCACAAGTGAACCTTAATTCCACGTGCTCTGCAACGTCGCGACACAGTGTCCCTAAATACAATCTACAGATCCGAAAACCGCTTTCCCTTACCCGGTTCAATACTTAGCAGCGCGGCTGGACCCACCGGTCAACCTCGCCCTCGATGTCGGGCTGAAACATCCATTTCCTCCATTCCTCATCCTTCAGGGGATCTACTTTGTCGTTAACCTTTCCATTAGCCAGCTGCTTTTGGCGCTCCTCCTCCGGCAGCCTCTTCAGGTTTGTAGCGTTCGTCATGGCGAAGACTGCGTCAATTCTGTCCTGTCTCCATGCGTGCCAAAGATTGAGCGCTGGATTCAACCGATCCGAAGCTGGAACCATGTTGGGAAGAGTCTTAGAGAGGAGCAATGCGAGCGAGTACGCGTCTTCAAGCGCCTGATTGACACCCTGCCCAGAGGATGGAGGCATAGCATGCGCAGCATCGCCCACGATCATAACTCTTCCACTTGCCGAACTCCAGCGTTCCATCTTGGGAATCTTGTGGAATGGCCAGAGCAGGATACCGTCCTTGTGCGCACAGATCTGATCAATAAGAGACTGCGCCGTCGGTCCCCAGTCTTCGTACCCTTCCCGGTAGAAAGCGGCCAGCTGCTCCTTGTCGGCATCGAGCGCCTCCCAGCCCGCACGGTCGCGAGCCGGATATGCAAACTGCTTGCCGACCATCAAGTCACTCCCGTCGGCAACCTCGGGGCCGAAGAACAAGCTGCCCGGCTTCCCTTGAATGGTGCCGTACCGCTCGTAAGCCTCGCTGGGCCACCGCACGCTCGCCGTCGGGACGTGTCCGTACGCGCACACCGTCCCGACATACTCCGGCCGCACGCCCGGCGCGACATGCTGCCTGACCGACGACCAGATGCCATCCGCGCCCACGAGCAGCGCCGCGCGGACCGTCCTGCCGCCGCTGACCTCGAACACGACGCCCTCGTCCGCCGATTCGCGCACCACCCGCTCGAACCGCGCGCCGTACTCGACGCCCACCCCGCGCTCCGCCAGCACTGCCTTCAGCTCGTCGAACAGCGCCTTGCGGTACATGCGGTGCGTCGCGTACCCGTACCGCGCCTCCGATCCCACGATCGACACGTCGGTCGTCTCGTCGCGTGTGTCCTTGTACGTCATGGCCGAGACCTTGTAGCTGCGTGGGGCGATGCGCGCGAGGACGCCGAGCGCGTCCAGCACGCGGCAGCCGTTGGGCGTAATGCTGACGCCGCTAGCAAGCACGTCGAAGCCCTCGGCGCGGGCTTTGTAGATGCGGCAAGGGATGCCATGGCGATGGAGGGCGAGGGCGAGGGCGGTGCCCTGTCGGCGAGGGACGTCAGTGTTGCGGTGCTTTTGCTTGTGGTGGGGAGAGGAGCCTTTGAAAGAGGCATGTACGTACAGCCACTCCGGCGCCGATGATTGCTACTTCAGTCATTTTTCTTTCCGTTCGTCTTTGCTGGACAAGGCTTATGTGTATAGCTTTATTAAATAGTTCAAGTGAGGCCTTTATATGTTAACTGAGCTAATAAAAAGTAGCACATATAAGGGACTCTGTTGCCTTCTCGGATAGCTTCATCTCCAGCTCCGATAGTTCGCGCAGTTGAAAGGCCGAAGGCCGAATGCGGCGCATGGACCAGTGAAGGATGAGCCCATGAGCATGGGTTCCAGTCAGACACTTAGGCCCCTGATTGTTCATAGTAATGTAAAATCCACATTATTGGTAGTTGTGCAAAAACTTGGTGCAGTCTTCAACCTGTCTGGTGGATTGGCTCCTTCGGACTTGCGCTGACTGGGCCGAGTTGCCGAGTCTGCGTTGCAGCACAACGCAGACCGAACAAGAACCTTTTCAGATTATTAATGAAGATCAGAGGCTGAGAATAGATCTCATGGAACTTTCTAAGTCATTGGGTATAAAAGAAGCGGGACCTCCATCCGCCTTCTCTGGAAACTGTTCAGGAAATGGCGCTGAAAGGAACGAAGAGAGTTAAGAAGGTCGGTGAAGTTTCGAGAAGATTGAAGTTACTCAGTGATAAGCTCACAGTGTATCGTATTGCCTTGTGCAGTAAGTGTCACTACCCTGTGGATCATACTGCTGGATTGGTATTAAATAATTGACGAAATCACATCTACTCCCATCTGCTTTCAGGGCATACGCAACTGATCAGTCGGAGCGGCAAGAGCGCATCGCCCATAGCGCAAAACGGCTATGTGCGCTGCACCTGC
>JAJJID010000340.1:0-43357 GCA_022204955.1 Macrophomina pseudophaseolina | reverse complement strand
ATAGCGCTGCTAAACTCGTCGTTCTGGCTACCATCGTAGCCGGAGCCGGAGGAAGCACGGAGGTTCGCGATGTCTTCGGTGAACCAATGGTTCCTGCCGCCGCAGTTGTCGTGCCTGTTATCGTCAGTCATTTGAAGTAAATAGATTCCAGAATTGCCAACTTACTCGAAGAAACGGCAGTTGAAACGACCTAGTTTAAAAGAGCTGATATTGTCCTTCATGGAAGAGGGAAGGGCAACTGTGGCACGCGTGGAGCCTGAATCAATATATGTCATTCATCCGCGGCGCCGGAATATAACGTACTGCACTTGTCGTAATCAGTGATCGCGACATCTGCCCATTCGCCGCTGTAGTCGTTGGACGAGAAAAGCCTGATAGAATCACGGCCCTGCCGCGCCTCAAGCTGGACCGGGCTGGCAGAACCCGGAAGGGCGAGGGCGATGACGGCGGAAAAGGCGAGGAAGATGGGCTGCATCTTTGTAAGTGTCAAAGAACGAATGTGGTTTCAAGGATAGACAAGTGGTTGCTGGCCTAAGATGAAAATCTGCCTGTCTGCCTTTATATACTCTGTGCAGGAACAGCCCATCACCTGGCGCACGGGGACTCTTGCCTTAATTCTCTGATACTTGAGTTGACTTACTCAGTTGATACGAATTCGCACTTGGTGGACCAGTCTTGGCGAGAGAGATGAATTGGTGAGGAAAGTCGCGACGCACACTGACACGATCATCGGACCCACAAAATGCCTGGATTAGGCAAGAAACCAGTGAAATCACAGACGGACTTATTATCGACCAGTCCCGGCGCTCACCGATATATGCCGCAGGCAAGGCTTGCCTGACTACTGCATGCTTGGGAGCAATTTTGAATATCGAACCACGCCAAAACACGACGCAGCGGCCGGCTTATAAGGGGAAGATTTCTGGCAGCATGTCCCACCGCAATCAGCAAAACCTTCACTCTCATTTCTTGCCCACCACTCGCTTTCCATCATGCGCTCATTCGTCTCCATCCTAGCTACGAGCCTGGCCATCCTGACCGGCGCCCTTGCCGTCGATTGTCAAGGAAAGGCCTTCACCGACGCCGACGTGGACGCGTGCGTTGCCGAGCTCTGCAACTGGGACGCCGGAAGAGGCCCTGGGGGATACCCTCACCACTTCGGCAACCGTGAGAACTTGAACCTGGGCCAATACACCACCAACCGAGACCTTTACGAATACCCCATGCTCGACAACGGCCGAGTTTACAAAGGAGGTACGTACATACCACTTGACACGCGATGATCCGCATCCCGCCGGAATGATACCTGATCCCCAAGCTTCAGGTGCCCCCGGAGCGGACCGTTGCATTGCCCACTTCGATCCCAACACATGGCGCTGCACCAAGGTCGGCGCGATGACACACAGGAATGCACCGCAACAAAATGGATTTCTCCTCTGCACTTGAGGGGGGCCGGAGGGGTTTGGGTTATAGCATCCGATCATGTAGTGCTAAATATATCGTCTGCTTCAGCCATGTACATGCTGTCTTTGCCAGGAAATTTGATATTTGTCCCTAACGGGATCTTAAGATGATTTGACCGCTTCGATCATGTCGGACGATGGAAAAGGAAAAAAAAAAGGAGGGGGAGAGTGTATGGGTGGGAGGGACGGACGGAGCAGATCGCATGACCAGAAGCGGCATGTTGCTTCCAGGAAGGTACTCATAGGCGGTAGTTGCCAGTTTGGGGAGGCCTGTAGGCGATGGTTGCCAAGGAAGCGGTGGTGTAAATACAAGTGGACAGTGGCTATTAAGGTTTTTTTGTCGGTGCCTGTAGCGCAAATATGAACGTGAATCGGCCAAGGCTGCACAGAGCTGCATATAAGGCCCCCATCGGGCGGCGAAGTGGGGCTTCGTATAGGATCCGAGAGGACGCCAGCTGTGTATAGAGGATCGGCTTGGCTGGCATTGGCCGGCCAAGCTCACTCCCCAAGCCGCACCATGAGATCGGCCACCCAAGCGCGGGAGCTGCGGAAATTGAGCCACGGCGCGTGCATGGCCGGCCTGAGCCGTACTTACACCAGGACTGGACGACGTGTCAGTTGTAGGCAGCACTATTTCTACGGTATGAGTAATGCCTACAGTGCCGCCCACGGCTCCTGCACTCCTCGACCGCTCACCCGCACGCCACCACGACCCCCCTTCGCGACGACGAACGCACCGAAGATGGATGCTTCTCAGATCTTGACCGCCACTGTCAACGGCAGCATCACGCCCGCCGAGGCCGCCCTCTCCCTTACCGCGCCCATCGCCGCCGTGCTCAAGGATGCCGAGGCCACGGAGAACGCGCTGTGGGACACCTGGACTACGTTCGTGGCCTTCGCCGCGCACACCGACCACGCGCAGCAAGGCCCGCTCGTTGAGCTCGTCAGCAACATCAAGCAGCTGCGAGGCGCCAGCGGCGAAGCCGTCACTTTCGAGTTTTGGGGCCAGCCGACGACGTGGAGTGAGCTGCCGTCGTTCGGTCCGGTGCTGAGGGAGCAATACGACGTGGGTAAGTCGATCGACGCGATTGTTCTGGAATGTCTCACCACCCCTGTGCATCCCCCGCGCCATCCCCCGCCGCCAGCCACTTTCCGCCGTACCCGTCCCTCTCCGCAGCTTCTCTGCCCAGTCTGCACAGTACGCTTACCACTGCTGCAACCCAGAATACTACGCCGAGGGCGATGGATTCGTCAATTTCAACGCCTTCGCCGCAAGGCTGACCGCCGCTGGCGTGCTGGACCTTTCCCTGTATGGCATCTGGACTCTGCGCGAGGCTCTGGAGGACCAGGTTCCAGACAGCAGCTATGCGCAGACTGCGTCCAGGGCGCTGGCGGCTGTAGCAGTGTGGTTTTTGTACGCGGGTCAAACGATGTGGGAATTGAGCAAGAGAAACGAGACCTTTGAAGGCCGAGTAGCCGCACCCGGGAAGACTGTTGCGGAGAAGGAGTGGAACGGGTATAACGCGGAAAGGTGGGCTCTTTGGGTTGAGAGGTTCAAGAAAGTGCATGAGATGGGGGTCAAGGATGAAGTGAGGGACGTGGTGCAGAGGGCTGTCGAGCGCACTGAGAAGTACGCATGAGCCGAGTAGTCAATTGGAGCTGCCCGCGTTACCGGTAGAGCGCTAGTATGGCGTTGAGCCGTGAAGCCGCCATCGCCACTCTGCTCATCCAAAACGGCGGGAGTAAATCCGCCCGAGGACGAGTGGCACCGCATGCTGGATAGAACATATCGGACAATTAATTACTGGAACATTAGAAATATACGAAGTGCGAGGCTGAATCCATGGCGAGATTTTGTCTCTCCCCAAGTTCCGTAGCAGAAGATTTTATTTGAAGAATCCAAAGAAGCACTGACAGCCCGTTAGAGAAAACAAGAGAGGTTGAGAGAATCCCAGCGAGGACTGGAGCCAGTAGTACTTCGAACTATGGGCCAAGAAACACGGTAACACTCCAGGCATGCCACCACAACGAATAGAACGATATTGCATTGTTCTCAGTGGAAGCTCAGCTGAGCCTTCACATCGACACAGCATCTACTATCCCATTCTCGGAGAATTAGTCCACCTCCTTTCTACCTCACATATGATACTTCCATACTGGAACAAATTCAATTGTCATTGCAGCGGAGGGATTGGTCTAGCTGGAGGAGTAAAAGAGTCAAAGACGAAGTGGATATCCGATTTAATTAATTGCATTTCCGCCTCTTGGAAAACTTGTTCTGATGGACCATGACCGCCAACTTTAAGTCAAGGTGGTAGGAACCTTGTCTTTCTTGACTTTAGTATCGGAAACAACTTCGGCTGACGGAACAACGGCTGTCTCGGAGTCGTAACAATCGTTCTCTTCCATAGGTACTATCGATTGCTTTCCTTTTGTATTTCCTTCTCCGGCCTTGCACTTGGTATGTTAGTAACGGCCAAGAAAACCCGCATCAGTTCTTCAATGGACCAACCCACTAGACTAAACTCAGGGCCTTGGATTACTGCCGTGAGAAAGTGGGATTGGCGGAGCAGGTGGCGAAAGTAATGGGAGAGGGGAAGATGACTTACATTTCCCATTTCGGCACCACCAACATTGCCTGCTTCGCCATGTGATATTTCCATCACTTCGTGGTCTTCCGAGGCTCTTATCATGTTTTCCGAATTTCGCTCGAGCCTCTGGTTTGATGCGCCGCTATAAATGGATGAACTAGGTGATGGCGGACGCAGCGTGCCATAACTGGACGGCGGTGGCGGAATTACACTTTCCATACCGCCAACATCAAACAACCCAAGGCTAAAGCTAGCACTAGCGCCACTGACTGCATCATGCGGCGGCGGCGCTTCGTTATAGCTGTGATTAGGGTCAACCCTCGCCCACGGCAATCCATCCACTTTCCCGCCGGGAACGCCAGCAGCACCTTGCTTCGGTGATCTCCTCAGAATTACCCTCATCTCCCCCGCCTCCCTAATCCTGCCAAACCCTCTCCTGATAAATTCATGGAAATCCTGCTCAATGCAGGCTAGGGTCCATTCCGCTCCTGCATCCCCCTCCTTGCCTCTTACCCACTCCAACAATCTATCCACCTGCGCCCTCTGATGCGTCGACCGTAGCGCATTGTACTGCTCCGCCACGCTCAAACGCCCAGACCCCTTCTTAATCCTACCCCTGCCCACTCCAGTACCGCCACCCCTCTGCACAATCCGCGATAGCTCGTCGGAGGAGTATGGTAGCGGCTTCTTCAGGCAGCGCGACCAAGACGGTTCGATTCCCGATTCTTGCACCTTCCGAAAGGACCAACCGTGGAAGGTGTACGCCACCGGGCCTGTGGGTTTGTCTAAGTGGTGTGAAGGAGGGCTGGGTGTGTCTGTTGCGACGGGAAGTATGCCATCGTCTGGCTCAGGCTGAGACGATTCTTCGTCCGAAAAGGACTCCCAAGAGTCTTTTCCCTCGTTTACGTGGCCTTCGGAGATGCCTGGTAATGCAAATAAGGCGATCTGCTCTTGGTGCTTTGCCATATGCCGCTCAAGCCGAGAGAGTGTAAGCCTCGTCTTGCAAAAGCAGCAATCGGCGAGGCTGTTCAATGGAGCCGCTCTCTGAAAGGCTTCTGCCATAGAGGAAACCTCCTCGGTCGACATCATCTGGTTATGCTCTTGTCGGATGTGGGATTCAATTTCTTGTTTAGCATGGAAAATCCTGCCGCAAGGATCGCTGCATTGCCACCAGCTCCTGTGAGACTCTCTCTCGTGCTGAAACCACTCCCGACGCCGTGAGAAAAGCTTATGTGCTGCTGTACAGTTGTCGAAGGTACAGACATAGGGCCGCAGGTCCCGAAATACGTGTCTCCTATATGATCGTCTTTGTCAGTACTGCTCGCTTGGCCAAATGACTGGTTCAACTCGCCTCCAGGCGGTCCTGCTGCTGACCGATACTATCATGAGGCAGTAGGGGCATTCAAATGGGGATTTTTCTCTTCCTTCAACTGGCATAGGAGGAACCTTCAGGACCCCATCTTCAGCACCGCCGATCGATGTTGCGAATGATGTCTCCGTGATTTCGGACCCTGCGTCTCCTTCGTCCAAATCCACCGCTTGAGATTCTTTGACCCCCTGAGGAAGAGACGAAGCAATGGTGCTCTCACATTCGACTGTGGTTTGTCCATCTCCAGAAATGCTGTGTTGTGCGGCCAAGCCCTGTGCGAGTTTGCTCATGTGTGTTTGTCGGAATTTGAAGTACAAGCGTCTCCTGGAGATTGCCTTGCCTTGCCGTCTGGAGACCTCTTCCGGTGCTTGGGTAAATTTGTCACGAACGTGTTGCACATCCCATTTCTCAAAATGCGAGGTGTCGAGATCAGCTGTGGTTAGCTGGTCATGCGCAGCAGGGTTCCTCATTGACATGGACAGTCGCAGTAGTAAATTGATCATCTTCTTTATGCTGGAGAAGATTTGATCGAGCTCGGTCCCATCCTGGTCGCGTGTGCTTTCGTTCCTCGAAACCGTGCTGTTGTCTGAGTCGGAGTCTTGAGGGCTCTCGCGGTCCCAGGGCGTCTTTTGACCGGAGATTATGGATACAGCTTCATTTACAGAAGTCAGCGTAGCAAAACTCTCGGAACCGCTGACGATGAAAATTACCATCCTTAATGAGCTGAATAAGATTTTCCAACAATGATATAACTTTGAGTTTAAGATGTGAGGAATCTCGTAGACGATAATCCAGAGAGCTCCTCCCCTTCCTATGAGCACCGATGTTTCCTGCCCATACTCTGAAGCGGCCAGCTTCTTCACTCACTTGCGCAGCATTCAGTGACCCTGATCCACCATCTGGTGATTGCATAAGTGTAGACAGCAGCAATTGGAATGCAGAGAGGCAGGTGTCCACACGTGACTGTATTGTCCAAACAACATGGTTGGCCGGAACGGCAGAGTCTGAAGAAGCTTTTAAGGCTGTATCGTCCATTGCGTAACTTAATTGTAAAATCAAGCTCATGAAACAGTTTATTCGAGGAAATGAGCCGAGAGCACGGTCAGGATGAAGAGAGGGAGTCGAACTGTCGCGAGGCTGTGGAAACTGATGCCTTGGGGAGCCGAACAGCTTCGCTACCCCGCCTCTCCATTTCTGTCCACGTGCATATTTCTTGTATTAATACGCAATTCTAGCCCTAGACTGCTCCACTGTGCTGTGGGGGCTGAAATATACCCCTCACTATCGTCGCATTTCTTGAGGAGATCCGACCTTTCTGCTAACATTATTTTCAAGGAACACACTCGCCAGAACCAGTTCTCTCTTTTACCATCGCCGGCTATATTTAGCCTTCGATACCTTAGAAGCCGAAATGTCCGGCATAGAGGTCGCTGGCCTTGTACTTGGTGCAATTCCGCTTGCGGTAAAGGCATTCAAGGTTTACGCTGAGACCGTTTCTACAGTCAGCCGCTATCGCAAATACAAACACAGCCTCAAAGACTTGTACCATGAAATTGACAGCGAATACAACATATATCTGAATACCTGTGAGCAACTTCTAGATGGCATCGTCGATGATAACACCCAGAAAGTCGTATTGCTGGGAAACCCTGGAGGAGATGAATGGCGAGACCACATATTGGAAGAAGGACTGAAAGCCCGCATGGCAGGCTCATACGGTACCTTCATGTGGATAATGGAGAGCATGAGGGATGCGGTGGAGGAAATGAAAGCGCTTCTCAAGCTTGGCCCAGACGGTAATGTAAATCCTCGAGTCTGGCACTGCGCCGCTATAGTACTGAGCATGAGAAAGGTCCAGTTGAAAAGTGGGAGCAAATTCAAAGACGAACTTCGCCGTATCAGGTTCAGCATTCAGGCAAGCGACTATGAGGAGCTCATGGCGAGGATCACGCGTTACAACATGAAGCTGAGTAAGCTCACTGAGCAGAACCGCTCTCTTGAATCGTCTCGTCAGCTCGCTCTGCGCAGCCCCCCGGATTTCAGACTTATCAAGAAAGCTGCCTGTGACGTTTACAACGGTTTGAATGGCTGTCTCCAATGCGGCCCTACCAGCTGCGCTGCGACCCATTCTGTTAGCCTCAATCTGAAAAACTACGGCAGAGGGGACGCCTTACATGACGGCCAAAAGTCCGGCGAGGCATCAGCTTTCTGCGTCGTTGTTTCCTACTGCTCTAAATTCAGTCCTCCGAAAACTGCGCCGTGGAGATTGGAGGCGCTCGACGTCCGCCGCTTTATCGACCCGCCTACGCCCACGCCCGTCCTGGGAACGGAGAAGCCGCAGAAAAAGGTTGCGTTTACCACGCCAGACGGAGATGGACCCCCGACGAAATGTTCCGCGCTCGGAGGAGATTCCAATCTAGCTAGAATCGACAACTTGTGCCAAGAGTTCCACCGACTGCGTCAGGGGCGTAAGCACGATTGGGCTGGCTACCTGGAGGATAAAATTGCACGCCGGAAGGTTGCAGTTCTACCCAAGACACAGCTGGTTAATCCAGCAAGTGGCTCTTCTATGTCGTCTTTGCAAAACATCATCACAGGCAGCATAGCAGGAACTACTCCAATTTCGTGGTCTTGCAAACTCCGGATTGCTCTCATCATGGCATCAAGCCTTCTGCAACTGCAAGGAACCCCCTGGCTGAGTGAGGATTGGAGTAAAGAGGAGATTGGAGTCCTATGCGGTGTGGAAGGGGAAATCCACACCAAACTGTTCATTTCGAAATCATGCGGCAGTCTACCACAGCAATTGCCTTCATCGTCTACCGTGAATGGTCCGAGATCTTGGGAAGGTATTCGCAGCCGCCCGCTGTTTACACTTGGTGTCTTGCTCATTGAGCTTTGCATTGGAAAGCCGTTCGAAGAGCTACGGCGGCAGAGAATATGCTCCACGCCCTCAGACTGCCAAGAATCCACTTTACTGGACCTGACAGTCGCAGACGAGTATGTCGATTGGTGTTATCAAGACAGAGGGCCCCACTACGGTGACGTCGTTCGAAGATGTATCTGGTGTTCGTTCGATACAAGGAAGGTGGACTTTGATGACGCACAATTCCAGCAAGCTGTCTACCATGGAGTGGTTGCTCCACTGCAGGAGGACGTGAAGAATTTCGTTTCCCTTAGCATATAGACGTAAATTGCAAGAGTACAATAGCATAACAACCTATCACTGTGCGCTTGCAATCAAGCGGGGCGAAATAACTTCCGAAAAGCGGTCTCGCTGTGCGCTAAGCGCGTGAGATGGCTTTCGATACAACTAATTTATCTCGGGAGGTACTAAACAGACCGTATTGACATAATCTCAGCTGCTAAGCACGACCACTCTGGTGGTCTTTTATTCTTAGCGATACGCAGAAAGTCCTATTAAATCAACTTACTTGCATTATAGGAGCTGAAGAGATCGGCCTTGGACTAAATATGCTATTGGGAGTCGAAGCAGTCATTGAGACGTATATACAAATCGAACCAAGGTACATTCGCGTCCGGACGATTGCCTTAACTGCCCATATTTTACTTTCTGTACTAGGCACGAGTCATTTATCGGCCCCCTTTGAAATCGGTATTACTATCATCGACGATGAACGAGGTGAAGAATGATTTTAACCATCCGGCAATAGAGGGCCGAGAAGAGTAGCCCTGATTGTTAGTTCTCCGCCCAAACCGGTGATGTTTGGTAGCTACTAGCGCCGAAGAGGTCAGCACGCCTTATTCACAGCAGAAAAAGCAAAAACACAGGTAGATTTGCCTGGGCTCGAGCAAGGATGCGTGCTTTTCGCTCGAAGCTAAGACTACGTGCTATTGCGCCCCCTTACTATATGTGCCTTACTTTCCACTAGCGCGCCGTCCCGCACTACTTCTTAAAAGTTGCGGGATCTGCGCAAGTGCAATCAGCCAAGTGCTCAAGCTGCCGAGGCACGCCTGGGTTTATCTTGGCGAGGGTTGTTGGCAGAGCCGACTTGCCATTTTGCGGAGGCTGGAAATCTGAGCGGGTGTGGGGATCGAGCCTCTACGGCCCTGGAACAGAATTTTTCTGACTTCTGTCTTGGAGAAAAGGACAGTCATGTGTATACAAGCCTCGTTTCCACAGCCCGCTCGCCTGAGCACTCCATCCCGTCTCCCACTCACCAAAATGGCTAGTACACAAAACAATCGGCAACTCAACGCCCTTCAACCGCCCCGTCCCTCCACATCCCGCACATCTCTCAAACCTCCCCAAATACATCCCTCCCGCACGACGCAAAAAGCCCTTAGTGCCAATACCATTGATATAGCCTGAAACTACCGCAGCGCGGAACCGCAACCCTTGCAAGCCTTCCCAACGTTCTGCCGTCGCACTGTTCCAGCGCGATGGGTACCCGAGTTGCTCTTTTCTGGCAGCTGCCGACCGTCACACCAACGTAGGTTTCTCGCTCTGATGTCTCTTAAGGACCTCGTGAAACGCTGCCTTCTTGCCTTTTTTTTTTCCTCTCCCTGGCGCGGTTACCGCTGGGGAGGGCATTAGCTTGGCGGTACGTGGAACAGCGGGAGGTGGGGGTTCCGTTGGTGGGGTTTGATAGGTGCGGGTCGGTCCGGGAGAGTCCCTCGGTGTGGCTGTGGGATGCGGTGGTCGAATTGGCGGTAGCATGTGCGTTGCTTGGACGCGGAGTAAGGCGGAATCGTCGCGGAAATGAGCGAAGTGGAGAAAAAGGGAGGGCCGACGTAGCAGACGCCGATGAAGGGGTAAAGGAACGCTGAAAGTCCAGCGAGCGCCTTCGGATTTGGAGTTGTGAGAAAAGCAAAGAAAGAGAAGGAAAGGAGTAAGATAAAGCAGAATTGAGAAGGGAAAAGGAGACCAGAAGAGAAAGCAAGGCTGGGGAATCAATGTACGCATCCGCCAATGCAACCCGTTCGTTACCGTCATTCCGAAAATAAAAAAAGGAGAAAAAATAGAGCGAAGAGTCGCTCCAGCGAACTTCCAAATATCCGTTTGAGGGAAAGGAAAGGGAAGAACCACCACAAGAACGCCATCCCATCCCCATCGAATGCCCTCTTTCGCATTTCCTTCCATTGACAGCAAACCCAATCAAACAATCCGATACAACTCCATATCACCGCCCCAACACCTCCCACCCCCCTTCAGAGTACTACTACTCCTCCCTCTCGTCAGCGTACTCTCCTGATCCACACTCAAATCAATCGTCGTCTTGACATTAATCGCATGCTGTGGCGGCGTCGCCGACGGCGGCCCGCCCTCTATCCCGGCCAAATGCTCCTCCGAGGAATCATCCAGCAGCGTGGTTCCAATGGCAAAAGCCGCAGAACA
This sequence comes from Macrophomina pseudophaseolina, assembly GCA_022204955.1. NCBI lineage: Eukaryota > Fungi > Ascomycota > Dothideomycetes > Botryosphaeriales > Botryosphaeriaceae > Macrophomina > Macrophomina pseudophaseolina. The sequence goes on along the minus strand of JAJJID010000340.1, from coordinate 32,578 downwards.
GCTGCCATTGCTGCCGCCAGCCTTGCAGCACCAGGAGCGGCTCGACACGCGCCCCTCATTGTTATCGCGGCTATCCGGGTTGTGGGGCGGGGTGAATTTGTTGTTGAGGTTGTGCGAGGGCAGCGGGTGGGAGTGCTGCTGCGAGTGGTTGCTGGTAAAGAGCCTGATGGGCGAGAGGATGCGGACAAGCAGCGGGTGCAAGGTTATGAGGCAGGCACAGACGATGATGACGTTGAGCTCGACGGTCGACCACAGCGCCGGGATCGGGTTGTAGTGCGTGGTGTCGGGCGTGACGGAGAGGAAGTAGAGGTAGTAGAGGCGGATGATGCTGGTCACACAGCCGCTGGAGAAGAGAAGTAAGGTGTGGGTAAGCTGAACGGAGGAAGTTTTGAGGCATGTTGGAGAAAATTTGAACTTACAATCCACCGAGTGCGAAGGTGAAGGCCAGACTCCATTTCTTCCTGCGCTCGAGATTCATGTGGAAGATGGTGGGAAGGGGGATGGCGATGATAGCGAAATCGGTGGAGATGCTCATGGCGCAGTGTAGGTACCTGGAGGATGGTAAGTTCTACAATGGGCAGAATGACGTCTCTGTACTAACCATATGACGAAGTAATGGATACATGTACCCGGAACGGTTGGATCCCAGAACCTTTTGATTGGAGTGCAGGCAAAGATGCCCCCGAACAGACATACCGAACAGCACATGATAATGAATGCTATCGTTGCCCAAGATGAGAAGATGGTTTTCCGCCCTACGAAGACACGGATATACTGAATGAGGATCGACACCTTTGCGAACGCAACACCGGTAAGATAGATCCCTGTGGTAGGATGAGCATACGACCGAGAGTCAAGGCGTAACAGGGTATCTAACAAGTGGAGACCCAGAACCAGGTCATCTGCTTGACCAATTTCGGAGGCGGTATGTCTTGCAAGTGGTCTCCTAGGCCGTACTTCAACTCTGTCATAAGATGGGATTAGCAGTGTACAGGCAGTGAAAAGTGACGAACAGCCTTACGCATATTGTATATAGGACACAGAACAACCGAAAATACCAGAGCAACAACTACCAGACCATCGTCCCAGCCGGGATGCCGACTGATGCAGAATCGGGTATACAGTCTAAGACCGACAAAGACTCCCGCAATGACAGCACACACAATGGAGGCAACCACGGCTCCAGGTCCAGTGGTCATTGTACGGGGCAGAAGGAGGCAAGAGGATGAAGAGGTAGGAAGGAGAAATCGTGCGACAGAATTTTCCCTTGACGATCTGCCGCTGGGGACGAGCGAAATCTTCAACTCATGGGGGGAGCAGGCGACAAGTAGGAAAAGGTATGTGAGTTGCGCGTGAGTCAAGTAGCAGCGGCCTTCAACAGGAATGACCGCCCATTTGTTCAGCGGGAGTATGCCAGGGGGATAGTCCTAACGATTCTGATCTTAAGGGACTCAAGGCATGTAAGCCACTAGGTGCCTTGTCTCCGGTTAGTGCAGGCTGGGGCAGGAAACGGGGGACTGGCGGTCGGCGGGCGGCGTGCCGCAGGCGGGAGAGATGACGGGGCCGAGGGGAAAGGCTAATGATATTGTGGATGGCGACAGTGACTCCAGAATCGACATGCACATCCCACGTGGTAGCCAGAGAAGCTTGGATGCGCCGCGATGAAAAGAAGCCGGCTTTAAGTTGCATCGAAGATAGCGGCCGTTGCTGCGGAAGTGGAGGCCTGTTCCTGCGCCAAGCAGAGGCCATGTGTTAGGGGATCCCTGGACGATCGCGCGAGTCGTCTGGGGGGAGATCGGCCGAGAGTTCGCGCAGCTGGGGTTGATCCTGGCATTCGGGGACGTGGGAAGGCAGAATTCGGAGTATCTTCACGGTGAAATATGCCAAATCAGCCAGTGGATGTCTTGGTTGGCCAAAAAGAATTGCGTTGGCGGCCTGCTCATAGTTTATCCGTCCGGTTCCCTCAGTCTAGGTTGCCTTGACGTCGGAAACCTTCGAGAAGCATATCGGACAGAGGCAGCGTTCACAGGCCCCTTGCTTGGTGACATGTAACATTTTGCAAGCAATACAGCGGCTCCGCTGATCCCGCGACAAGCTGCTGCGAAGGCGTATCGGCTGGGCATAAGCGAGAAATATGGGCATGTGTTGAGCTAGTCAGTGTAGTGGACCTACTAGCTGGTGTTGTGATGCGTTCCTGGGTCCAGAGCAGATCAGGTCTGGCCAAGAAGCGCCGGAAGGCAATGATCCTCGCCTCGGGGCAGTTGGCGGCGAGTTCCCCTGTCGCAGCAATGCCCTATCTATACCCGTGACATGGTGATCATGGTTTGAAAGCTACTGTATTATGCAGCTAATGGCCGGGCCGACCTCTAGCGACGCGGGCGGAGAGCCTCCGATTCATGCCATTTGTGGGGAAGGATAGCCCCCAGTCAACCAGAGCTAAAGTGCTGGGCATAGAGCGTTCGCTTCCATGGCCGTAAGCGGCAGAGACGCTGGGGGAGAGGCTCGGAAAATGGGCCGACATTAGCGTGTGTTCGACCAGGGTCTCAAAGCCGGTCGCCGAGCGACCTCTGACGCTATTCCCAAGATTTCGAGCTTGTCGCGGATCGCTGCATGCCACACACAGATAGACGGCGGCCTGGTAGCCTGTCGTTGGCTGTGCAACTGGAATTGCCTAGCTCGTGCTGCGGTGCGGCCTGATGTCAGGAGAGTCGGGTTGGGTGGCGGCGGGCACTTCAGATTGCATGTACATACACAGAAGATACTTGGGGTAAAGGCCAGCCGGTCTCTTAGCAGGATTACATATTGATCGACTAACATAGTAACATTTCCGCGCTGACTCTATGCAGTGCGAGACCGCAGCTAACAGTGCGCCTTGACTCGCGGAATGGGGGAATAGTCCTGGAAGGGCCAGAATGTGACCGAACCCAAGACCGATTATTGCAAGGCTGCAGCGGCCGTCTGCCAGGGACCAAAGCCAGGCTAAAGATGTCGCTCCGAGACAGTAAGCCTCGAAATCCAACGCGCGCCTTCTATTCATGATAAGGCCTGCAAAGGCTGTATTTGCAGCCGTGGAGGCGGCCGAGTTCCGCACATTTATATGAATCGCCGGAACTCTCCAGATATGCGAGCTGGTAAGCACCGACCGAGTAGCTCTGGTGTCTAGCAACACGCAGCTAGTTGGGAAGGGCGACGGCGGACTATGCTGAAACGTTTCAATGACCGCACCAGAGTACGACAGCCGGCGCTGCGACGTCGCTTCGTTCTTCTGCGCGGAGACGGCCCGCTTGCGAGCGGCCACTAGCGGTGGGGGCTTGATGCGACAGCTGTCACCAAGAGGCCGAGGTCCGAAATTGGACTGGCCCCCAGACATGGATACAAGACAGGCAGACACCTCATCTCCTCTTCCACCAGAGGACATGCAGATTAGCTCAGCGCGTAGTCTGAAGAACGGCAGTGCAATGCTCCAGCGCAGCATTCCGCAGTTTGTAAGGATGGCAGCTTCGGCGGCGCCATATTCAGAAAGTCGCCGAACTTGTGCTGAGCTATATACGCGCACGCATTGCAGACTGGCGGATGGATGCTTTCGCGTTCTCGGTGCCCGCTCAGCTGCCGTCGGCCTCCAGCAGACTCCGGATCAACGGGGCCAGGAGGCTGGCGAATTGCTATTTAGACGACTCGCGGATTGATGCCAAGTACCATTTCGGATCGGGTTCCACGACGGGGTCCAGGAGATGGAAGATGAAGGCCAAGGCCAGCGGCGAGTGCATCAGGCTGTCAAAGCGGTCGATGTCCAGAAAGGGAAAGCCCGAGTTGGAGCAGAAGTAGCAGTCGCTGTATATCTTCTTGTTGCCAAAGACTCTCCAGAACTTGCGGTAGAAGATGGCGTTGAGACGCCAGTTGCGGGCGCGGCGGTAAGAGTCACCTGACAGGGCCCATTGCTCGGCGGCGCGGCCGCAGCCGGTGCGGGCAAAGATGCGGTCGGCAATCAGCTTCTCGTGGGAGGCGAAGAGATCAGCGAAGCGGCGGTTGACCTGACGCAGGCGGAGGACGGAGTCGGGCGCCTCGATGAGAACCTGGAGCAGCAGCTCGTTGGGCAGGCTCTCGAGGGAGAGGCGCGGGCGCGGGTGCGGCGGATGCTGGACCGCTGCTCCCTCGGAAGACATGGCAGACCGAAGCACCAGGCCGGGGGCACATAGGGGAGGTGAGAGAGGATCAAGCGGGGGTCGCTGGGGTGCCGGCGTACTTGAAGAGCGAAATGGACGGAAGAGCGAGGGAAGCAACAGACGCGACGCCGTTACCGGCCGAAGTCCCCTGCACCGCTCTCACGTGGCCCGACGTCATCACGCGATGGCTGCTGTCTCTGCTCGTTGTTCCGCGCATCAAGCAGCCGATGGGCCTCCGCTCGCGCCAGAGCGCGCCAATGCAGGCAGCGCAAAGGCTTACTGAGCGATCCTCTGGGAGCGTGCAGCAATCCCTCCGCTCGGGTCTGGATTCAGGCGCGGGCCGAGGCCCGATTTGTGCCGCTCTGGTGTCCAGCTTCAGCCCTCGCACCTGCAACACCGCTGGCCCGCCCATGGAGCAGTTCATCGTTTCTCCCGGTGATCTAGCCTTGGCCGTTGTGCGCAGCCGCCGACCCACTCTTTCGCTGTCATGTTTCCGTGGTCCTGGTCGCTTCTTTCGCGGATCTCCCGTTGGCTTCCCGACATCGGGCTACAATCGCTGTGGTGGTTTGGACACAGCCTCCTGCCTGCTGGCATTTGAGGGTGAGCGGTTCGCACCTACCTTATGGACTCTTCTGGCCTGCCGAGCACATTCCCTTCGGTCCAGGAGCCATTGAGAGCACATCCCCTTCGTCGGGCAACTTATGCGCGGAGGGAGAAAGCCATGCCAAGCAAAGCATGCTGGCTCTTGGTAGGATACAGGATTCATGTCCGCCAATTGGAAAGTCGAAGATTCCCCTGGGCGCCCGGAAGCATCCTCCGGGTCACCAGATTGATGGAAGTGTTGCTGCGTGCCGTATCAGCATCTGTCCAAAGGTGAAGGTGGCCATTGTTGAGATGAGCTCATTATTTCAGTTCAAAGCTTGATCTTGAATCGACACCCTTTTAGAATATCCGGATCATTCTCATGCATCATGCGAAAAATAGCCAACATTTCCAACCTCATCCTCAAACACCAATGAGCTAGAGCTGCACGCTCCTCTATTTCCGTTTGCATCATTCTTTGCTACCGACAAAGGTCAGCGAAATATGATAAGGTATTCACGAATATTTCAAGCATAAAAGCTTTCCCGCATCATTCAGCAACGTATCTCCGCAAATTGGATAAAAAAAAATAAGAATGAAATTTGAGAACCACCCGCTTCTCGGAGCCCACAAATCCGACAACCCTGAAAGTACGGAGCTTCCAAGTTGCAGCAAACAATGGAATCAGCACGCAGCATGATTCCGACTCACTTTCAGCAATTCGTCGATTAACCTGACGCCATATGTGGTTCCTAGTATAACGAGCTCAATTTTCGCTACGAATCGAAAGCTAAAGGTAGAACTCTCAAAAGGGTCAGTGTCGAGGTGCTCACTGAATCCATAGTGACTGATATGCAATAATGATTGTTACATCTCACCCGTTGGCTGCCTTGCATTCGGCGGCTGTAAGGCCTCCTCACATCATTCTGGCATAGTCGCATCATTGCAGCACAGTCGCAACTTTGAGCTCCAAATTCCAACATTACGCTGAATTTTTTTTATTCAATCCTTAAGCGTTCCGAAATGAAGGCTGTCGAGTCACATCCACATTGGTGTGGCATTGGTTATCCACCCCGTTACCGCACTGACCTTGATCAATGCATACTCTGTAGTTGCTGACGGTGCAAGATTATAAACATTGATTACTCCTCAGAGTCTACCGCATATGGTCGTTTTATCGGATTTTTACCGAAACGATGCGCCAAGACTGTGAAATGCCGTAAAAGCAGGCCTGCAATGGGAAACCCCCCACACCTGTTGGGCCAGGAAGCCGAGGCTTCTATGTCTGATCACTATTCGGCTGGCACGGGATACTGTTCTGGTTGGCGCACAGGCAGGGCTGAGTTGAACACAACACGTGTTTGCTGTCTTACGGGCTGCCTTGTTGACGTGCTGTGTGATTATCAATCAGTCGCGCGGGAGTTCGCCCACGTGCATTTACAACCTAAATTAAAAGAAGTTACCGCACCGATGTATATAAAAACCAACAGAAATCTGCTCCAAGCAGAAATACCCACCAGCATCTACGAAAAAGCTTCGTCCCACCAACATCCCCGATATTCATCTCATTACCATTCTCGCCTCAAGCATTTCTGCCATGTCTGCTTTCCAGAAAGTTGCCGTAGTTGGTGTACGCTAGATGCTCCCCTTTCCCTCATTCAATGCAGACCCAAATGAGTGTTAACATATCTCCAGGCCAGCGGAAACACGGGCACAGCCATTGTCGATGCTCTGCTGAAGCACGGCTTTGAAGTTACGGCCATCACGAGGGAGAGCTCTACCGCCACCTTCCCCTCCGGCGTTTCTTTAAGGAGAGTTGACGTCAGCTCAAAAGACGGCGTGCTCTCGGCTATTCATGGCCAAGATGCAGTGGTCTCGTGCATTGCCCAGGCTGCCGTCGGCGGACAGGACGTTATTCTTGATGCCGCCGTGGAAGCGAAGGTCAAGCGCTTCCTCCCGTCTGATTACGGAATCGACTACGTCAGCGCCCGCAGCACCAAAGTGGGCAAATGCTTGGAAGGCAAGCTTCGGACAGTCGAGTACCTTAACAAGCTCACTCAACAGCATACGTGGTTCTCATGGACTGGTGTGGCTACCGGCATGTTCTTTGACTGGGTAAGCTTTGCGGCACCCTCCTTATCAAGCGAAGTTTGATGCAAGGGCTACTGATAGATTTTAACAGGGGCTCGAGCGTGGCACTCTGGGTTTCGACCTCAAGGCTCGCACAGCTACCATTATTGATTCAGGCAACGAGGCCTTCTCCACCACAAATCTCGCCACAATCGGTCAAGCAGTTGCATCTATCCTCCATCGCCCAGAGCAGACCGCCAACAGGATGGTGAAAATATCGTCCTTCAAGACAACTCAAAACGAAGTTCTTCAATTGCTGCAAGCAGAGTCGGGTGAGGAATGGCAGGTCAAGAACACCACTGGCCAAGAAGTCGACAACATCGGAGACAGCTTGCAGCAGTCCGGGAACCCTCTCTGTTTCGTGCTCTATCTTCAACGGTACACTTTGTCTGATGGAGGAAACACTGTCTGGAAGGATGACGAGAATGACAACAAGCTTCTAGAGTTGAAGCAAGACGAAGACATCAGGGAGACCATCCGCAGAGTCTTGGGAGAGCCCAGCAGCCGCATCTGACCTCTTTTGTGCTCTCTCCTCCGCAGTAGTCAGTAAAAAAAAAAAGCAAAATAACCAGTAAACAAGCGCCTTTTGACAAAAAAACGAAGATCCAAGGAAAATGGGGATATCATTGAACGTCAAGCCGCACCAAGATCCGCCAACCTCACCACACTCGCCTCCCCAAAGAACACGACGCTCCCCCCACTCCCAGGCCTCAGTCCCTCAAACTCATCCCACTCCTCTTCTCCCTCCCCTTGCCCGCGCCCTCCCGCGCCGCTCCCATCCCACACCTCCTCAGGCCACTCCACGCTGCCCTCCACTTCCGCAACCCCCGCAAACATACCCACCGTGTCCGCTTTAAACCACATCTCGAGCCTCCGCCTCAGGCATTCCTGCCGCTCCCTCTCCTCCTCGACCGCCTCGAGCTCCCTCCGCCGCCGCTCCTCCCGCTTCCGCCGCTCCACCTCCTGCCACGCCCCCTGCTCGCGATACCACTCGACCAACTGCGCCTGCCCCTCCGCCCACACCCGCACGCCCTCCCCGCGGCGGAGATACGCGGCGACGGGGTCGGGCTCGGGGAACGCGGCGGCGATGGCCGCGAGGGGCGCGGGGCGGCCGCCGCCCGACGGCGCAGCAGCGGGGACGGTGCTGCGCCGGCGCGCGAGGAGCGTCGGCACGCGGTGCAGCAGCTTGCTGCCGGCGGTGGTCGAGGTGCCGCTGCGTGAGACGAGGGCGAAGAGGGTGGAGGAGCGGTCGCGGAGGTGCGTGATGCGCGGGGCTTGGGCTACGGATTGCTTGCCTCTCTTGTTTTTGTGGTTGTTGTTGTTGTTGTTGAGCGTGGAAGATGCGATGGATGAGGCCCCGCCGGCGCTAGTGGGCGGGTAGGCGGGGAGAGGGAGGTCCGGGAGGTCTTTGTCTTTTGCGGGGGTGGAGGAGGCGAGGGTGGCGAAGGTGCGGAGGTTAGATGCGGTGAGGTTGGCGGGCGTGGGTGGTGCGGAGGGCTCTTCCGGGATGACGGGAATCTTCTCGTCCTCGAGCTCGGCAACCAGGCATTTTTCATCGAGGCCGGTGCCGTCGGTGGGCCGGAGCGGCCGCGTCCAGTCGTCTTCGTGGGGTTGGTAGAGGGTTAGTGATGCATTGGACGTGCCTCCTGCAGTATGTATTGCTATGCTTTTTGGTCGGAGTATGTTGCTGCCCTCGCCATTCGTTGCTTGGGATATTGATGGTGGGTTTCTCTCCGCGGTGACCCGTGAGTCCCGTAGGAAGGCCAGGATATCCACATCTTCTCGTGATGTAGGTTCTGGGGATTCGGAGTCTTTTGACGCTGTTGTGGTCTGATACGCCTGCGCTTGAGATCTCTCCGGGGCAAAGATGCTCGCTCGTACCGAGGAAGCTCGGTGATTTCCCTCATTGCGGACGGAAAGTCTCCGGGAGAGAGACCTCATAGAATATGTTCTCCTCTCTGTATTGGGCGTGGAATACGGACTCTGGTGGCTGATGGCTGAGTCAATGCGCCGATCGTTATTCCAGCTCTTCCAGCTACCGTGGCTTATTGTACTCCGCAAACTGAATGTGCGAGGTTTTGGCGTGGTCTCTCCGGTCCAGTCAGGCGCTGTAAATGTTGGAAACGTGTCCGGGGTCGGCACGTGAAACGCAAGGTAGTCATTGTTCTCTGCGTCTGACTGCCCTATCGTTGTCCGGCTGATATTCGCATGCGATGGATGTAAGTACTGGGCTGTAGTTGTTCTCTGTGGTAGCCCTTGTCCCTCCTGGCCGGCAATAGGCTTCACTGTTAGTCCAGGGTCCCGTCCCCTTGCCCTTGACAAGCCCCGAACCCCACCTCCCAAGCTTGGCGAAGGCAATGGTGTTGCGTTCTCTTGTTTCCAGAAGGCCGGAATTCGCGGTACGCTAGGAACGGAAGCATCGCTGCCTTCGACGGGGTTCTGAACTTGGATTGATTGTGCGATAATCACCGGAGGTTCTAGTTCTTTCGGAACAGCGGAAGGCGGTTCTGATTTCGAGGTGGACTTGCGCGATAGCCTTCGACTTAAACTTTTCGAGCGGAACATCACTGGAAAGCGATCGCATATAGGGCCAAGGCAATAGTTGAAGGGACAAAAAGGCCTCGCGCGAGGAGAGAACTCCGGTCGGAATCTCGAGCCGGATTGGCGCGCACTGCCGTTATAAGGAAACGCCCTCGGTGTGATCGTCTTCGCAGGGCGACCGTATCGTGAGTCGTACCCGTGGGGCGGCTCTTCCCAGAACTGGGGCAGGGGCTTCTGACGAATTCCATCATGTCTCGGCGGCGTATCCGCCAAGTCAGGGCCAATGAGAAACCGTATTGCCGCACAAATTCGAGCCCTGCGCAATCTTGAGGGGCTGATTGTTGTCTCCTTATAGCAGACCGCAACACGAGCTGACTCGCGGAAATGATTTCGAACACGCGTCATTTAAAACCCGAACACCCTCATGGCTGACTGTCCGACCTTCCCGACCATTGACTTCTGCAGCTTTTACAATAGTCTTTGTTGCTTCTTATATCGAACGATGACGTCTCGGCGGCTTCGGGCCTAAACCGATCACCTACTGCAAATAGAACAGGACACTCATTTCCGGCGAACCAAGGAAGACGCATACGGGCTGAAAACCCTCTTCTGGTTTTGTCATCCCAGGGTCTGGAACAAGAGGCACCCAAGCGGGGCAAAAAGTCGAAGATCGTCTGGAGATCGGAGAATGTATGCCACGTTCTGAGGGGGCGGGACTTCCCGCCCCAAAATGACGGGCTTTGGGGTCAATGCCATGCTCTAGGGTCGCAGACAGCATCGCACATGAGATAAGAAGAGTATCAATTCCTCTCCCAGAGATTCAATCTCGATAATGGAAATTCCTGAAATGAACAACATCTCGATAAAAAGCAGGTCCCGCCTACTGAAAAACAACCGAAAGCACGAGTACGCGCAACGCAACTAGCCCCTTGTCCAACGGACATCTAGTGTCTTAGTGACCCGGCTCGGAGGCCCTTCAAAGCTGCGTTCTCCGGTTAGCTTTCGAGCGTGATGGTGGGGGAGAGCAATCTCATGAACATACACTCCTGGTTCCTGCGAGCGCAGTTGGAGAGCCACTCTTGCTGAGACAATTCCGCACCATTGGCAGAATGCGTTTCATCAGGGTCCTCAGGAACCTCTGTGGTGTTGTAACCGCCTCTCGGAATGTCGTTCGGATTGGCACCGTCAATGCTGTTGTTGTTCCTGCCGGTATCGTTTACAGCAAGCATCCGATATCCTGGGCAGTGATGAACACCCCCTTCACGAGAGATCCATCCGTTGCAGACTGAGCACCGCTGGGCATGTCTACGACCTCCACCAGCATTGGTAGTGCAATTCATGGTATGGTGGCTCGTAATTGGAAGTAACTGTGGAAGCGCAAAACGAGAGAGATTCAGTACCCAAACCAAGGAGTTGAACCTGGCGGGAAAACCGTGTGTGATTGCGAAGTTAGATTCGGAAGACGAAAGAGATACTTATACCCTTTTATCGAGGCCGTTGGAATCCTGACCTGAGTGCTCTCTACACCGCTTCAACCCCAAGTGTCGCGACCGGGACCAATGAGTTGGGATGCACTTGAAGAAGGCAAACAGAATCCGCCGCTGCCTGAAAACTGAAGCATACCCCAGAGGCACTCTCGGTGGTGATTTCCTGTTCAGACACTCTCCACACAATCCATTGGCCCAGCATCGACAGTCGAACCTTGTCGCAGGCGTCCCGACATGCCCAAACAATCAGTCAACTCCAGAATGGTCTCGTCATAACTTGCGGTGAGTCAATCACCCACCATCTGCAGCCATGACGCCTTCCGGTTGGCAAAAGATGGGCAATAGGCGCATGCGTCAAGCAGCTGACACCGCGACGACGTGTCTCTGCAGCTCGCGCGAACGCGTCAGTGATGTAATTTATCAGACGGCCAATGGGTTGAAGCTCCGGAAGAGGGTGTGTGGGGAACATGTTCAAAGTTCTCCGAAGAAGGCATGGTGCATTGGAGTGGGTGTCGTCCTGCAGTGTCCGGTTGGCGCAACCTGGCGGTATTCCCTCCGGAGGGTGGCCGTGGAAGCAACGGCTGAACGGCAGACGCGCGGCAAGGCTGACGCGCCAGTGAATGGAAGGAGACGAAGCTGTCGCAAGGCTATAGACAAATTCTGTGAAGGCGGCCAAAGGAACCACTAAGACGAGGACAGACGTGAGCTGGAAACGACCACGTCCTTAACGCGTCCAGCCTTTAGTGAAAAGCGAGAAGCCGGATTGACTACAGAATTACCAAGGGAATTCGATGGCTTTCGCGGCAATCGGCGGTATAGCAGCCCGGTGGAGTGGTGCGGAAGCAGTCAGGCTGCATCAGGCCAATGGATGTTCAAACCAGTCCACCATTTCGTATTGAAGCGATCTTGGAGAAGCACGTGTGAGGCACAGCCGGAGACAAGGGTCTTCCGCATGCTGAGATAGCAACGACATGACAGCCTGACGGAACGCTTGAGTAGCGGTGAGCGTCCTCGACAGTAAAGATCAGCGACTCGATGATGGGAACGAAGGGAATGAAGTTACGCCTGCGGACAAAGGAGGAGCAGGAGCACCCGAAGACATGCGTGACAGCGAAAGTCCCCTAATTTCTGGATTCTAGATTTGACAATCCCCCGCCAGGAGTGTTCTTAAGTCTCTCAACAAGCATGACCTGTGTGCATGCCCCATTAGTAACGAGATGGGACAGAAAGGAGAGGCAGCGGACATCCGATGATCCGAGGAACCGACATGGAGCGGACCGCAACCTTCTGGCCGGTATCACGGCACTCCAAAAAAAAAAAAATAAAGGAATCGGCTCCAGCTACTTGGCCTGACAATGATTAGCAGTAGAAAACAATGGATGTCGCCCTTGAGTGGCGATATACGTAGTAAGAGCCGCATTCACGCCGGATTCACCACGTCGCAAGCACCCATCAATCCGCGACCGAAGCGCGCGATCTGCACAAGGGGGCTGCTATAAACGACGCCCTGGCGCGAAGCAGCCCAGGAAGTAATTGCCGCTTGTTCAATATTATCTAGATGGATAAGCGGCAAGCACTTGTTTGGCGAGGAGAAACAAATGTTTCGAAGCGATGGTACGCTTCCCCCTTCGGAAATTTGCTGGGCCCACACCACCCACAAACGTCGCCGTTTCCTGAAGCCACGACCGGCGAGGCTTGTTTCAAACGGCGTTCGCTTGCCCGGGCTCGCGTTTCATCTTGGCGAGCAGGCTGTATAGGTGATGAAGAGTTCATGCGGAGGCCCCTCAGCCGAGAACCAGCCTGTCCCCTTACATATACCCTCCCTCTTGGCCTTCCTTTGCTTCCGCTTTCCCTTTCGCTCCATCCATTCCCCGCTGTGCCGGTTGCCGTTTTTGGATACGCTCTCTTTCTTCAGTCACTCTTTTTTTGACCACAGACGAGTTGATCTCGTACCCTTCCACTCTTTCACCCAACCCGCCGTTCTTGAGTAGATCTCGAAGAGAAATCCAAATCCAAACACTCCAATCCAAAATGCGCTACTCAATCCGCCCCGTCGCCTTCCTCGCCGGCCTCGCCAGCACCGCCCTAGCGGGCGAGACGCTCTGGGATGGCCGCTTCACCACGGACACGCAATCCGAGCTGTCGTCGTGGTCGTGGTCGAACCAGGCCGGCGCGTACCAGTACTACATCCACGGCTCGGGCGACCTGACCGACTACGTCAATGTGGGCGCCGACTTCAAGAACCCGGCCGACACGGCCAGCAAGCAGGGCGCCAAGATCAGCATCGACGAGACGTCGCAGTGGAATGGCGGCGGCATGCTCCGCACCGAGCTGATCCCCCAGACCAGCGCCGCCATCAACGAGGGCACCGTCTACTACCACTTCTCGCTGATGCGCAAGGAGGAGAACGCGCCCAACCCCAAGCACGAGCACCAGGTCTGCTTCTTCGGTAAGTCGGGATTGTTGCGCTGCCAGGGAAACACAGTTGCAAGATGCTGATTTGGTTTCGCCCTTCCCAGAGTCCCACTTCACTGAGCTCAAGTACGGCCTGATCTCTGGGGCGTCCGGCACCTCGGACAACTCGCTCCGCTGGTACGCCAACAGCGAGTCGCAGTGGAACGTCACCTTCGAGCCGGGCGTCTGGCACAATGTCGCGTACGAGATCGACTTTTCCGGCGGCAGCGTGACCTTCTGGCACAGCACGGGCGCCGACGAGCTGACCAAGGTTGCCGGTCCCGTCTCCGTCTCCGCCAGCTCCAACGGCGCCGACTGGCACTTGGGCGTGCTCCGCCTCAACGGCAACACCGACGCCACGCTCGAGGATTGGTTCTTCAGCGGCGTCTACATCGAGAGCGGCGAGCTGACCACCGCCATCGGCTCGGGCTCTGCCTCCTCGGGTTCGTCTTCTGCCGCTGCCTCGGCCGCCGCCCCTGCTTCCACCTCGTCCGTCGCCGCCCAAGAGGTCGCCAGTTCCACTCCGGCTGCCAGCTCTACCTCCGCCGCGGCCGTCGTCTCGACCCTTGCTGCCCAAGCTCCCAGCTCTTCCGCCACACCGACCACCCTCCAGACCATCGCGTCGACTTCCTCGTCTTCGGCCGCCGCCCAGCCCACCGGCCAGACCGGTAGCGTTCCCGCCGAGGGCAGCTCCGGCAGCAGCGACTCTTCGTCTAGCGGCAACGGCCTGAGCGCCGAGGAGCAGGAGGAGGTCAATGAGGCCATCTCCAAGTGGTACACTGCCATCAAGCAGTGGCTGGCCAACAACCAGTAAGCGTGTGTTCGTGTGTCTACGCGTGTGAAAATGGCGCCCAACGAGTGAAAAGGATCTTTGGAAATTTCTTTTCGGTATATAGTTTGATGCGGCGGCCTCGGCCCTATTCTTCTTGTAAATGTATTCAAAAGACAACTGTGCACAGTATACATACCATTCCATGCCATTGATATTTCAATGACTCCTGAGTTCAGTATGACACGATTGCTGTAACAAAAACGATACGAAATCGAATATAGCTCTTGCATGTAAACAAGGAATGAGTCTTCAGGACAAAAAACGGAAAGTAAGAACCATCGGGTTAAAACCTGGCATTGCTCGTAAAAGTGTCCATTGTGCGGGTCACAGTGGCGGAAATCTCGAGCACTTTTGCGGCCCGCCATATGTTACAGGTATCCTACATTTTTGAACGCCTCCCATGGAATTGTGCCTCAAATCTCGTGGCCAGTAACAGGCAAGTTCCTGTCCAGAAGCTTCTGCTCAATGACCTTCCACCTGCCGACTTCCTTCTCCTTATCAATTGGCGTGATCCTCCGAGAGGAAATCTTGACATTAGGAAGCTTAGCGAACTTCTGGTCGTGCTCGAGCTTGTCTGCAAGCTTCTTCGGTTCAGGCCGAACGGTGATCTTGTTGAGCAGAATACCAGCGGTGGCGCTTTCGGCGATGACGGGATCGGGAATGCGGATACCGGTGAGCTGCATGACGCGCTTGACGACCTGTAAATGTGTCAAAATCAACTCGATGGCCAACCGCGGAGGGGATTCCATGCTCACGGCAAACTTGACCTCGGGATCACGGAGCGAAATGGGTCTCCAGGCCTTGACCTCCTCCGGACTGATACCGACGGCCTCCGCAGCCTCGCCTATGCTCGCCGCCTGGTGGTCGACAATCCTCGTCTCCAGCAGCGGGCTGCCATCCTCAGCAGCCCTCAAGGCGATATCGACAGAGGCGTCGCCCACCGAATCGTACAGCGTCTCGAGCTGCACGCCGTCCCTCCTCGCGGCGAAAACCTCGACCAAGGCCCTCCGCAAGGCCGCCGTGATCTCTCTCTTCTCGCTGAGTCTTTGCGTCGGAATGAATCTACAACGCCCGTCAGCAAAACCCTTCCTCTCGAACAAGCCGAACCTGGTATCTCAAGATCCTGTCACTCGCCCTCTGAACGGTGGTACTTGCTCATGTTCGTCCGCCCACTGCTTGCCGCCGACCCACTCGAGGCCGTGCCACGTCTTGGCCGGCTCATACCCATCCTGCTGCACCTGGCGGACGGGCCTCGTGGGCCCGGATGCCGCCGTCTTTCGCGAGGGGCGCTGGGGGCCGCTCTGTTGCCTGGTGTCGCGCATGGGCGAGTCGAAGCTGTATGGATCCTCACGGCCGGGGGCATATTCGGTGCCCCAGATCTTGGAGCGCAGGCGCTCGGTCAAGGGCGCGCTGGCATTGGGCTTGTTGGGGACAGCGTCGGCGCGGGCGGCGGTGGTGGAGAAGGCGCAGGCGCGGCATCGGGAGCGCGGAATGGCGGCGCCGGCGTCGAGGGCGCGGTCAATTGGCCGCGAGATGCGTGGTGTTCTGCGCATGGTTGGCGGTGGTGTGGTGGGCTGGACGATGGGGCGGTCGAGATGTGATCTCCCGCGGTGAGAGCTTCGTTTGGGTGGTTTGGCGCGGCCAGAAATTCCGTGCCAAGGCTCGGGAGCTGACACGTGATGTGATGCGGCGGCTCGGACGCTTTCACGCCGCTCCGCCTCGTCTAGGCAGGTCGTCGTGCCCGGCTTGTCTCGCTCCCTCGGCGCTCTCGCGCACTGGACAAATGACGCGGATCCCAGGGCGAGCAGATGAGATGCTCTCGCGTTGCCCGCCACAGATGGTGTCCATACTGGTCTCTCGGAGTCCTGATCGCGGCACTCCGTCCTCGGCTGCCTCCCGGCCGGCGGCCTGCAAAAGCCAGAGCGGGGGTCCCCGTTGTGCCATTTCCAGCCCTCTCGAAAAAGCGCACAAGCCGTGTGCCTTCTTTCGCGCAGAATTTCCCGCGACGGGTATGACCATGCACCCTACCAGGCCAGGCTACGCTCCATGCACCAACTTCAAACATCTGGTGAAAGAGTCCGTGTAACGTTGTAGCCGCTGCTTGCATACGCGACGTCGCACGTCCATCACAATCACCCGCAGCTGACCTGCCTGCGCCGACAACTACCCCGGTCACCAGGTAGCACTGTCGAACGTCTGAAGAGCTGGAATGTGCCACCGCGTCGCAGCTCCAAATTATCGTGCAGCGTCTATGTAAACGCCTGTAAACACCCCAAGTCAATCGACCGGAGGCCCGCGCTCTCCCGCACCTGGCGCTCTCAGTCGAGAAATCCCCGCCCAGAACGCGCTGGGTCCCTGGACCTAGCTCACATGCAATTCCTCGGGCCCGAGATGGCATCCGGAGTTAGCATCTGGCCTGCTTCGCATCGAAGCTGGGGCTGTTCGCATACTCGTATGGCCAACGCACCGAACTCAGCAGCATCAGATGCAACTTCTGCTTTAGCCTGGAGACTGTTCACTTATTTAACGCCGAAAGCCGGCTGCTCAGACCCCATCACTAATCCGCGATAAGCCCTCGTTCTAGGAGGGTTATATGCCGAAGCTGTGTAGGATTTTGTCACCGGGAAACCCCCACATAGGCGACTATCAGGGCCAGACTTGGACCCTAATATTTAAGCTCCTCCCCCTTGTGCTCCCCACACTCAGCGGACACAGGCTGCCCACTCCACAGGCCAGATGACAGGAACGAAATGAAGGCAACTTTGGTCGGTCCAGGTAACACCGACGCAGTGCTGCATAGCCTTCTGCTTACCCTGCTCGCAAGACCTACATGTGGAAGTGGTGGACTTTCCGGTCCCTAAACCAAAAGCTGAGCAAGTTGTCGTCAAAGGTGTCTTCAGCCGGATAAATCGCAAGGATTGGTAGGTTCACCGGTCCTGGTAAGTTTCTCAACATCGGAATTGACCAATTTGATAGGAAGACGGCCGAAAAATGCAAACTGACCCCACCACTCCTGGCGACGATATCGCCGGCATTGTGCACGAAGTAGGGGCCAAAGTGGCAGCCTTCAAGCGCGGTGGCCGCGTTGCCGCTTTGCACACGCCCGGAGAACCCAATGGAAGCTTCGCCGAGTATGCGGCGAGCTCAGCATGCACGACCTTCCTTCTGCCCCCAGCCACTGAGCTTTGAAGGTACCCAATCTCGACCCTTTGAGATGGCAGGTTACATGGAGAGTAAATAGAAACCGCCACTGACCCCTTGGCCGCCATGACGGCAGCCGTCGACCTCTTCCTCCAACTGCACCTTCCCCCGCCTTGGAAACCTCCTCGGCAGGCCGCACCCTCTCCCCTCGTGATTTACTGCGCTTCCTCCGCCGTCGGCGCCTACGCCATCCAGCTGGCCCGCCGCAGCAACATCCACCCGCTCATCTGCGTGGCAGGCAGGTCCCAGAGCTTCGGCGAGTCGCTCATCGAACGCAGCAAAGCGGACGTGGCTCTTGAGTACCGCAAAGGAAACCTCGTCGAGGCGGCCAGAAAAGCACTCCCCACCGGCATCCCACTGCTGCACGTCTTCGAAGCTATCTCCGCCGAGGGTCCTGACGCAGATCTGCAGCGCATCCTTGCGCCCGGAGGCACCATGGCGCTCATTCAGCCCGCTTCGGACAAAGAGTATCTGCGCCTACGGCAGGATGTATTTCTGGTGCGGATTAATGTGTAATAGGTGTTCGGCGAGTGGAGAAGTGTTGGCTCCGACACGAGCACGTTTCTTAGTGATGCTCTGCGCGAGAGATGGTTCAGGCCGCACCCATGGAAGGTTGTTGATTGGAAGGCTGGGAAAGGGGTCCAAGAGGCGCTTACCAACCTGAAGGCGGGGAGGGCGAGCGCGTTCCGATATGTGCTTCGCATGGGCGAGGCTGATTCCTGAACAACATAATATTCACGGCTTGGGGTGAGCACCGTGCATTTCATTGATCTCATGGGATGCATAACCCTTACTTAGGACATTTTAGCACTCTGTCTATGCACCCGCGAACTCTTGTTTTCCTTTATTGGCAGGTGATACTGATGTGTCCACTGGAGTAGTCCCCCAATTTCCGCGTAATCAACCGAGCAGACACTATTCCAAGTAGAATTTACCCGGGTTCGCTTTCACATATACCCAAGCTTACCGGCCAATTTGCTCTCTCATGGCTCCGCCACTTTATTTAATTTTTTTTTTCGGGTATTAACCTACGGCGAATCTGATATTAGTAGTATTGGATAACGAAAGCCAAAGCGGAAAACCCCGGTATCAGCCGGTCTGCTTGTTGCAACTGCAGCAGAAGGAGGCCAGACCGGTTTAAGAAGCGTACGAGCTTTGACCTTAGCATGTGTTGTACTCTGGAGTCTATCAGATGCCTGCCTTTTTTCAATTGGCCGCTCCAAAAAGCAAAATATGACGGTTTAGACGCTTACTTGGCTCCAGCAACCTCGTCAGGCCCTTCAGCCATAACGTACAGCAAACTTTGGAAGGTACAGTGGCCTTTGTATTCCACTCTCCTTACTACACAATCGCATACAGGAGTAGGCCAGGTCAGTGTCTCTGCCCCACTACATCAAACTGACATGGTCCCCACCTCGGCCTCTGAGGTTATCTGTATATGACCATGACTTGGTTTTTTTTTTTAAAAAAAAAAAGGAAAGGAAGAAAAATCAAGCATGCCGGCCCGGATGGGAGAGTTGGAAAGCCGACCAGCCCATCTCAACGTTCGAGCTTCACTTTTTAGCATGACCGGTCTCATCGATTCCGCATTATGTCCAGAAAGCCGCACCAGCCAAGGCATCTTCTACATGGAAAATCCTTCCGTGTCCCAGACCCGCAACGTACTCGCCCAGCGTTGAAGGTCAAGGATCTCATTCCGCCCTCCACATCGTGAACTTAAAGGCAGCAGATAGAAGCGGCTCAGGGTGGCTAATCTGGAGCAAGAATAGTAATGTGTTTTCTGCTGAGCGGTAACATATGTCTTAGCGAGTTCTGTGACGGCGGCAAGTAGCCGATCGTCGAAGCGGAAATGCTGCGAACCTTCCGTCACAGAAGCGGCATGGTTAGGCCTGCAAAGCAGCCTAGAAAGAGAGAATTTGCGCAGGATTCCGGAATGCTGCCAACATGTCTAGCCAGACATGTAGACGCCCAGTATTCTAAGGAGCGCCAACAACGAAGCATTCAAAGTTAAGAAGCTGCCACGAGGACAGCCACGGCCGCGCACCCAAGAAAAAAGGAGATGTTGCTCGAGTCGAAGAAAGTGCAGAACTTTTCCTTACGCTCCGCTTCAAAGACGACTCTGGTGATAGCAGATCCTCCACGGCACTCAGAACTTCTAAACAGGGACCGCCTTCTCCGCACATGCTATCTCATCCACCCTACCTGCACGCTTGCCACGCCGCGTTTTCTCGTTCTCGATCTCCGTAATCCGGGCTCCCGTCCCATCTTCACTGGATTTCCAACCTATGGCCGCTTTGGTCAGAAAGAATCAAGAAGGTTTGCTGATGATGATGATGCTCACTCCTGGTCTGCCACGCCGGCAGCTTCTGTCGGAACATCTCCTCTACCTCCTCCAAGGACCGGCCTTGTAGATCCGGCACGCACATCAGGATCCAGACTACACCCACAGCCGAGACGGAGCCGTAGATGAAGCCGATCTTGGATTGCAGGTTCGCGTAGGGTGCTTTCATGAGATATGGGATGGTGAAGGTGCTGACAAACTCGGTGAGGTTGTACGAGGACCAGTAGACGAAGGATGTCTTCTCTCGTAGGGAGAGGTGCGACACTTCGGCGACGGTAAGATTGGCGCTGGTAGTCAGGAATATGTCAGCCCCAGAAGCAAACTAGGGTATACCTGAGAGGTAGCGTCTGGAGTTAAGGGAGATGGTGTTGTTTTCGGGTAAATGGGTGAGTCAGCCCAGGGGAAGATTCCATCGCGGCGACGGAGGTGTCGGAGGTGACTGCGTGAGGACGAGAGCAGGCCCAGAGAAGCTTACGTGGTGCTGAAACCCACAATCCTGACAAATGACACAAACAGCAGCATCGACATGATGCCTTTCTTTATCGGAAGTGTCTGGGGGTCGGCGCAGCCCAACGCTCCCATAGTGAGCAAACCGGCGGCGGCGAGGAAAGCAAATGTCATGAACATCATACGGCGAGGCACACGTTCAATGACGAGCATGATGAAGAGCGGCGACAGCAGCGAGAGTCCTCTCCGGATCAGGGACGCACTGAAGGCGTTGAAGCCGCCGACCTCCTTGAAGAAAACGGCTCCGTACGACCCAACCAACGCTATCCCCGACATCTGGGTGAAGAAACCTGCGCACAACACCAGCCCAGTCCTGCGCTGAAACCAGGCCCTTGTCAGTATAAGAGGGGATGCACCACTGTGAAGCAGGAGGTCACGTCACCTGATTGATGCCACGGAAGAGATCGGACCACGGTCCCGTTACCTTGGACGCCCCCGCTTCCTCGAGAGACTTCTGGAGCAGCCGCGCCTCCTCTTTGGCGTCATAGTCGCCGTAGCAGCCGTACAGCCAGGACAACGAGGCCGCAGCATCGTCGAACCGGCCCTGTCGCAGAAGCCAGCGCGGACTTTCGGGCAGCAAGGGACTCAAGGCCAGGATGGCGCACGGGAACGCAATGTTGACTGCGAGCGGGATCCTCCACGAGCCGTCATTCGCTATATCGCTGGTCAAGCGTAGCACGATGGCGCTGATAAACGCCCCGAGCGTCCGGTTGATGGCGTACAAGTTGACCATGACGCCGCGGATGGCCCCTGGAACGATCTCGGCTTGCATCATCGGGTAGAGCCAGGTCGCCATACCGCCAGCCGCGTTGTAGGTCATACGGCCGGCGAGGATCTGCCTGTAGGTGGTCGATGTGTAGGCGGTGACGAGGCCGGCAAGGCAGGTGACTTGCATGAGGATGAGCACGCTGCGACGCCCGTAGAGCTCGCCTACGCGAGCGGTCACCCAGAGGCTGATAGCGTAGGTCAAGAGCGGGAAAGAGTTCAGGAACGCGAGCTGCGTTGCTGTGATGTCGCGCTTCTGCTTCTCGGAGTTGAACTCGCCGAATCGGGTCTCGAATGCTAAAAGCGTCCCAGGTCAGCTTCGCGTCATCTCCGGAATGGGCTCGTCGGCATTAGCAACGCTGGACTACGTACGTTCCATGGCTTGGATCGTGTCGAAGACGGCGTTGCCGAAGCCAACGCCGAACATCGAAGCTCCGAGAACAATGTTGGCGAGGAGGATGTTGGACGTCAGGTGCGCCGGAAGGGACACGTTCTTTGTCGGCGGCAGCAGTGCACACCACGACCGCATCTCCTCTGATCGACGTCCCATACTGAACAGGCCGAACTGAGCTTTGTAGGTGCAACATGGGCTGGCCGCCCTTCACCCGCGTGTTCTTGCATGATTTATACCCGGCCGTGCTCTGCTCACCCCACGCAGAAGATCCAACGGCAGCGACGCGTGCGGCATTCTGCACCGCAGCGCCTTATCCCCGGGGATTTAGAATGCGCGATCTGCAGAGAAGCCTTGACCTGCAGCTCAGCCACTGCCGTCAAATGATCACCGCTTAGCGAAGTCTTGAATGCGCCAGAACAAGAAGAAAGTCGGCTGATACACTTTAATTCCACAGGGAAGCGGCGACATTGGTGCAAAGAAAACACCCTTTGCGCACTTCAGCCTTGCTGAAAGCCAAAATGTGCCGGTTAACTACGGTAGCAAGGCCGGCCACCGAAACCTAATTGGCCGAAGTTAAGACCCCGCCCTTGGCATTGGGAGCATACGCAGTATCTTTCATGTGGTTTGGCCGGGCGCTTCTCCAATCGCAAATTTTCGAAACTGCTGTGTGCCTGCTAGAGTCGAAGACAACTGCTCAAGCGCTCTCAACCCAGGCTCTTTGGCGTGTTGAGAGAGCACTGCTGAATTGAGCGTTGGTGGCTTTGTCGGCTCAGCCAGCATTCATGCTGCTGCTGGTTCGAGCTTGCTCATTCTGCAGCTTTGAGTTGCTTACGAGGCATTGCGGAGGCTTGGGCAGGTCTGCATCTGGAGAGAACCAGGCCATCCTCGTACCCCGACCAGCATTCTGTTGGCTTTTCATGTCCGCACATCCGAAACCCGAGTTTGGCCGCCGTCAACCACAATTGCCCGCATCTCGCTGACTTTCTCAGTTACACTACATGGAGCGAGGACGACTTTACCCCCCTCTCTTAGTGTGCAATTTTGCCACATAACGATTTTATCAAGTATTCAGCTGCGCTAAAACGCCTACGTGACCTGTCGTAGCTCACTATATAGCCAGGCCATACAGCACTGATTCAAGCGACCAGCAATGTCCGTCTTTTCTCGCGCTGTTCAGCCGCCGTCAGGTGGTTTTCCTCCGCCGCAGCAGTCATCAGATCCTCTCCAATGCAAACAGCGGCATATCTTTTTTCCTCATTGATCTCGTGGTGCCCTCGCAGCCGGAATTTCTTATCGCGAAATGAATAGCTTCTCTTGCCAGCCTCTCCTCTTCATCCTTTGGAATCGCAACGCCCCCTCCTTTACTCCTCAAGGCTGGCGTCAACTTGTGCGTTCGAAGCACTGTGCTTAGTACAGCTACAAATTCGACCTGGGAGAACCGTGTTGCTAGACAAGCCCGTGGCCCGGTTGCCCACGGTATGAAAGTCGTTCCTTTCGGTTGACACAATGACTCCTTACCTGTTTTTGTATCCACTTGGATCCAGCGCTGTGGAGCGAAAACTGTTGCTCGATACTCGGAGGTTGCCCAGGCAGAAGAATTGTGAACTGCGTAGAGGTTGAGCTCAGCCTTGGTGCCGGCCGGTACGTCCAGGGTAGCGCCTGTGGACAGCGGAATTGTCGTATCCACAATTGATTCACGGAGAAACGCAACAACAGGCCCATAACGGCGAAGTGTTTCGTTCTGTCGAAAATTCTGGCTCAGCTCGACGCAAGTGAATGCACAACGGGGCTACTCACCATGACGGCTTGGCACCTCACTAGCCTCGGAAATGTCTGCTCATACGTCTGCACGCCGTTTTCATCTTCTTGTAAAACCTTTTCCAACTCCTCTCGAACCCAGTCCTGCACATGAAGATCTACCGCCAATGCTGCTAGCGCAAACGACAGGGTGTTCGCCGTGGTGTCATGACCCGCAATGTCGAATATGAAGAGGTTCCCCAATATCTCTTCGTCGGTCAAGGCTGCGACCCCGTTCTTTGGGCTTCCTTAAGAACTGCGCAGCAACGTAGCTATGAGGTTTGATTTTTCTGCACCTTCCGTTCGCAGATTTGTGCGGACCTTCTTCAAGATCTCCCGCATATGCTGCTCCAACTCTACCATCGCACGCACAACCTTTCTCATAGATTTAGGAACGCACCAGACGTTCCCACACCGCCGCAAAACCCAAGATGGCATCATGGCAGTGAGGAACACAACGAACATGTTCATCATTACTATCCACAGTGCAACACGATGCGACATCTCATGGCCTTCCGGGGCTGATGCGGCACTATGCATGCCTGTGGCAAAATCCTGCTGCACACCAAAGGCCGCGTAAGAAAGAACATTGAGCGCAAGGGCCCGAGTGTCTTCGCAGATATTCTCAATGTGGCTAACGCCAGAGGAAGGAGACGTTGAGCCCCAGTAGGAGACCATGGAGCGGGCTTGGCGAATGGACTCTTCCCAGACGACAGCCGACAAGCGCTCGTTGAAGCAGGGGGCTGTGACTTTACGATGACGTGCCCACGCCTTGCCGTTGACCGATACGACGTTAGGCCCGAATACGCTGAGGACGTCTGGAATCGAAGTAAGTTTTGTGTCAACTGGTCAGGCTTTGAAGGACGCACTGTAAATCATCCCGGGCTTGAGCCAAACATCTTCACTTTTGAGCAACTCCACAACGACCAGATCGTCGCAGATGTTGACGTACCACCTGTCCGGCTGCACACTGACGAAAGTGCCGCTCACGTCTTTCTCGAACCTTGCCCTCGTCTGAGTCTCGCCTCTCGGCTCTCCGTGCTTCTCGTTCCTCCCCTCGTTTCTCCAAGCTGCCCACACTTCATCGACCACACCCCATCCCTCCCGGTACGGCCAGCTAAGCTTAGCGGCCCGCTGCCACATCCGCCAAGTCGGTGGGAGCAACCGCGTGATCAGCGGCCCCAGCCAAGCCTCTAGTGCAATCCAAGCAGGGTGGGAGATAGGGACGGGCGCGACTACGGTCGGGAGATGGCGCAGGGAAGGTATGCAGCGGACTGTGCGTAAATTATGGGACAGAGAGATGAGGACATATGCAGGCAGCGAAACAATCAGCGCTACGGCAAGTGCGAGCGTCAACATGTTGAGACCGATTGGAAGATGAAAATATTGAAAAGCTGGAAGCGGCCGATGAACAGCAATTGAAGTGCAAAAATCTCTTTGTCTCTCAACGCATGACGGAGAGGAGCCTTACTTCGTGCAAAGGTGTAGTGGGGAGATCCGCGTGGTGCCGAAAGTCAAATTAAAACTTTGCGAATTCGCCTTCGCCCGCTTTTGACACGTTCAGCTGGAAAGCGGGACGGTATTTCCATGTGGTATAGCCGGCGTGACTTCACATTTGGGGATTCAGGTAATGAGTCTTTTTTTAGGCTTGAAAGGAGTAAGAGCTTGCAGTAATTTATATTCCGAATATAGGGTGACACGGTCTTGCTTGGCCTCTCTTGCGCACTACGTTCCCGTACCCAGCTTCTTCCTGTCCGAAATAATGAATTTACCTTTGCTGGGATGATACTCGCTTGCGCAATACGCCCGAGGATAGTCCAGGAGCTTGATTCGCGGATGGTCGGAAGGCATACTCCGTGGGCGCCGTTTTAGTTAACCAACGCCGCTCAACGCTGCTCTCAGAGCGAATTCAGAAACGGGTTATAACACCTCTGTGCACTCTTTATTAGTATCGGCAATCATAAAAATGAAATGAGGCGAACGATGGAAAATGATATGAAGTCTGAGCAACTGCAGGCACTCCCCGTGGCGGCACGGCACGTGGGGCAGCCTCAGTAGGCAGCTTTATGACAGCATGATAACGAGAAGGTTGTTTGAATTAGCCGTATAATCGTCAATATCTACATGCGTTCTCGATGGTATGTGAGTCCCGATAAAATTGGGTAACTGCTGGGTTCGGAGGTTTTGTTCCAGGAAGCTATCGTGCCAGACGTATTGACCTGCGGGAACTTGGGTATTTGACTATGTGTGTTGCGAGAGTTGGTTGCTCCCTCAAATTGTAATTGGAACTTGCAAATATGTTTTAAATTCATTTGCTATAATGATATACTGTTCCACCTTGGAGCATGTCCTTGCCACTTCAACAAAACTACAATGCGATTTCATCACATACGAATGTATATACAGTATTAGGGGAAAAAAAAAGGACTACTTATAAGATACACTCCTGGAACTTGGATCTACCAGGGGAACTTGTTCCAGCAGTACTGATACATGTTGGGCCCACCAGCGGCCTTGCAGGCGTCATCCCACTTGCAGTTGTTGAGAAGGCCGTCGCTAACGGCATTGGTAGAGCACTGTGAATTAAGTTAGCTTCTCCGACTTCCGATTGCTTCTGTCACAAAATATTACCTGGTGGTGAGGCTCATCAGAGTAAGTGAACGCGTCCAATTGGGTGTCACGGTAGTAGTTGCAGGCGGCCTTCGTCACGGCATCATTTTGTTGCTGCGATCGTCAGTGAGTGATTTGTACCGTAGGCTTTGTAGAACACACTCCTGTAGTGCTGTCATGGCACTTGCAGCTTTGGTACAAGGCGCAAGCATTGCTGCCGACAGCGAAGAGGAGGGCGAGGCCGAAGGAAGCGAGCTTCATCTTGTTCGTCGGAAAGGAGTAAAAATTGTAATGAATGAAGGTGCAGCTGTTGGATTATGGATATGTCGAGATGGGCCTCACAGTGCTATTTATCATTTTCGTGATTTTGTCCGTCATCGCTTCCATGCCTTCTTGTCGGAAATGCCGAATTTTTCGTGCGGCGCGGATGAGGATTCCGAGTGTTACCATGCCAAGTCATTGGGCTATCGTGTCGTGAAGGCGAGCTCGAAACAGACTCCGGCTACCGTACTAGGGAGAGATCAGCACTGCGTGGGGATGTTCCTAATAGGAGTCTTGGTTCTGCTTTCCAGTCCACCGCATTCCCGCCTCAACGGTTAAATGCGAAGCCTGACCAGCGGGTCCAACCCCCCTGCCGACGCACGATAACGCCACAAGGTTGCACTTGCAGCCGCGGAGCCGCATTTTTTCCTGATTTCTGGGAGTGGAGATACGAATCACATGGCTTGGCGCTGACTCGCTGGATGCGCCTCCCTTAGTTCGCCTCCCGCTTGTGGCTTTGGATGGAAAGGGTGTTCAATGTCACGCTTATCTCGTTACCTCCGATGTGTGTCTTTATGCCTCAGCATGCCTCGTGCAGGTACTGTGCCATCTAACAGTACGTAGGCGTTACGCTTATAAGACCCCGAGAGCGCCACTAAAAAGTACATCATCAATTCTTCCATTGTCCCTCCGGCAAAGAACGAGATCCCAGCCTTTTTTTTTTTTTTGGAAAATGAAGTTCATCTCTACCATCATTCTCCTTTCCTTGGCCGCCGTCGGCTTCTCTGTGAGCTCTCTGGCTCCTTTCGCGGAAAACAGGCTAATTTCTTGAAGTGCTCTTCAGAGCAAGACTGCTGTTGGAGCTCCAAAGAAGCGTGCTACCGCCAACACGGTATCACCACATCTTCCAGGTGTGAGAAAGCTAGCTACGAAGACGACATCTGCTATAACCACGGTGTCTACCTTGTTGATTGCGTGAGTATAAGCACACGGCTGTGACAACAACCATTTGCTGATACTGAGTGACTAGGACGCGGATTGCTGTTCCATCAGCAAGAAGATCGGAATTGCTTGCCCTTGAGTACTGGTCGGAGCAACAAGGTGCGAGGAGCATGGATGAGCATTGAACAGCTAGCGAGAGTAACAATAAAATGTGAATTAAGATCTCATACGATGGCGTGAATTGCTTGACATCTGTGCTTGGAGTTCCGGAGCAACAAAAAGGGCAATTTCTGCAGAATTAAGCTTGATGCAGCAGCGATCTACAACTTTATCGGCTGCTAAATTTTAGAGTATGGGCCCTCGCTTTCGGTTCGGCAATTGTGCACTATTTCGATACCATCGAAATGTTTTCGTTCCGCGGCATCGGCCAATGGCGTATCTTTGAGCCGCATGATGTCTCTCCGCCCCTAAAGATGTGCCAAGTACGAGGCTGGGGAGCTTGGGTCTCTTGTATCCACTGCATCTCCGGTTTTGTGGTGGAGCATGATTCAGGCGCCCAGCCTTCGCGGAAAGCCGGACACTGCTCACCCCCCTCGCTCATCTCCCGTCACCTTATTCACTGCCTCACCCAGCCCCCAACTACATGTTTGTGAACGGTTCTACCTTTCGTGCATCTGCTTCCCAAGGTCCAGTCACACTGCATTTCAGTACCGAGAGAATCACGGCAGAGTCGGTGACACGCTTGGGCGGTGGCGCTTTACAGCTTTCCGAATAAGGGCACTTTTGAGAAGCCATTAGCGGAATGGTCAGGTCCGTGATGTTGTAGCACGTGGCTAGTTCGATGTGACAGATACGTGGAAGGAAGGTGCTGGAGCATGACTCGTTGCAGCGCAATTTCGCTTTGGAGTCCAGAGCCGCATACGGGAGCAACCGTTACCGCCACACGCTCTGGGCTAGACGATCCATAGCATTCCATGGTGGGACCACAATGAACTGGCACCGCGTTTCTGCTCGCTAAGCGCCATCTTGTAGCATGTCAGCACATGCATATGTCTTTGCTTCGCAACCAGTTCCGGAGCAAGAAAATACGAGAGCAGAGTGCCTCTCCTGATCTAAGCATCTGGCCCAAAGATTTCCAGATCCAGAAGAATCCAGTGCTCTGTCCGGTCATTGATCGGGGCGATTTAGACCGAAAAGGAAATCCGGAGTAGGATTCAGTGGCGTTAGTCACGGCTCCACCCCACCATGATGGAGTCCACTCTGGAGCGCAGCAACACTGCGGCACTGGGGTCTGCACCGTGCGCTTGTCTCCTTGTGCGGACGAGCTGTCCGTCCGCATGATTTTGCTGTGGGCCAATTTTGAATCAACATGCAGTCCGTGCGTTGGTGTCGTTCGTGAACCGGACTGTGACAGTTTCCCTTTTCAGATGAACGGAGAAAACGCAGGACAGATTCTGGCATCCACATTTAATCCCTTTATTCATCTCGCTGAACTATACCGGAAGAGGACATGGGAACGTGATATCGTTTGATCACATTTCGCCTGACGATTCATACAACCGCCACAGGTATCCGCTTCAGTGAGCAGTCCCTCGTGGTTACGTCGATGATACGTTGCCAGCATAGTATATAACGCCTGAACAAGAACCTTAGCCTATGCCATCGACAGTCCGAGTATCCTCGCGAGAAATATGAAATTCATCTCAGTGGCCTTGATTTTCTCGCTGGCAGCCACCGGCTTTGCCGTAAGCTTCTGTCTTCAAGATTCTATGTGAGCATGTCACTGACCTGAATCAGTGCCGTCCGGAGCAGGATTGCTGCTGGAAGGATGTGTACGCCTGTTACAGACAGCACTCTATCTTCAACCGTTCCAAATGCGATTCAAACAAGTATGCGGCACAAATGTGTGAGCGGAACAATGTGTCTGCCGCTCAATGCGTAAGTCGATGAAGCAACATGCCATTCGGCCAGATTGGTACTAACAAGCCCAAAGGGCGCAGATTGCTGTTCAATCAGTAAGAAGATTGGTATTGCATGTCCTTAGGATAGGGATTCAGTTTGGTCTGACAATGGCGTTCTCAAACACGAGAAAGGGGGTCGGCAGCTGCAGTTGCAGTCAGTCTTGAGTTTCTCGACTTCATTTTGCGATGAGACTTGATGTGTTCCGAGATAGACCATGTGGAGTACGAGAAACACCATATGAAAGGCATTTGATGTAGTTTATTGCCATTTCCTTAGGCGCGAGTAAGCCGACAGTATGTTTTGTTTGAACTCAATGGTTAGCCCTCAAGGGGCCTTGGAGGAACTGCAAACTATCTAACATGGGCCAAGAGGCGCTATACTACATTCGGCCATTCGCATCTGGGCTATCTACTGCTACCCGCATGTTCGTCTTCAAACACAATACACAGGACCCCTGAGAAACTCCACATTGAGCTCAAATGTTAGGCAGTGAATCCCTCGGGTTATATGTTCCTTTCTTTCTTTCTTCCTTTTTTTTTTTTTTTGAACTTGCCAGAATCATGGACTATAATTATGTATGACGCACTACAGGAGGTAAGCATCGAACCTTGGGGCCAAGCGGCAAGACGTACAGGGACCTGACTGTTCGAAATACGAAGCGTAGCCTTGGCCTACGTACACTTGCCGACTGGCGTCAGCCTGCCAACGGCTCCGAGGAAAAGGATACAGTTCGTCAAAACTCGAGTTGTCCCCAGCCTTTACTTTCCATTGCTTCGTCCGAAGCATTGCGGCGACCAGCATCACCTACCGACGCAATCCAGCAATAGACGAGCGTTACGATAAAAATCGTACGATAGAGAGCACCAAGCTCAAACAATTGCTGATCCATTGCCGTGCCATACTCCAGCTGAAAGTTACGTGTCGCACGGGTGGGGAAGCGGAGGTACTGCCAGGCACTGCCCTGCCTCATTATGAACACCCTGCCCAATCGGGTGCGCGCTCGGTTTCCCAAAGAGGCAATTCTTCCGCGGTGTCACACATCGGCGGGCAGGGGTCTCTGTCTGCATGAAACAAAGCTAAAAAAAATTAGAGTTTCTCTCGGCTAAGTACCGATTCAGCGCGATCGTCTTTCACCTCGGCTTCTGCGCATTAGAGATGGTGGTTGCTACTCTATCATACATACAACTGAGTACAGATCATGTCTCTTCCCTTTCCCGTGCTGAGGTATCTAGAATTTCCGCTTAGTTGCTTCCCAAAGCTTGCATGACTTGGAAATGAGAAATGCCGTGAATGAGAGCACGTGTATGCTCGGGTGGCCGTGGGTATCGAACCAATGTGCCGTGTTTGTTTAGACGTTGCGCTCGCCAAACTCTGTGCCCCTCCGCTTGTTCTCGCCGAAAGTATCCTCCACACTCTCTATGTCGATGGTCTGTTTGACGAGAATGCCGTATTGCGGGGCAAAATCGGGCACGTCTGCGATAGGCTCAGGCTGCCGAATGATCTGCTCGGTGCTGCTGGTATCGGTGTCGGCCTTCTTCGAGCTGCCGTACTCATTCTTGTAGCTGTGCTGTGCTGAGGAGTATGCTCTTGAGCCGAGCTCGACAGATCCCCCGGGATAGGTGTGCGTGAGCTCGTTGTCCTTATATCCACCGCGCCACATCTTCTTTGTGAAGAGTGGCCGGATTTGGGGCGCGTTCGTAACGAATACAGCCACCACGCATTCACGCACGCCCCAAATGGCAGGCGTGGCAGGGTCAGCGTTCTGCTTTTCCTTAGCAAGCCGCCCATCACAGCGGTCGACAAGATAAACAGACCTTGAACACGAACATCACGCGCAAAATGGCGGCGACCATGACGAAGACACTAGCTCCGAGGAGAACGATTAGATGGACCTTTTTGTAGAAAGAGATTTTTGCAGCGAGTATCATCTAAATGTTATCAGCGTTGGTCATCCGTGAATCGCAATGAGAAACTCACCGGCATAGGAATGCAGATGATGATTGCGTCCGTGAGAACGTTGAGCACAACCTGCACTAAATACCAGAGCACGCTCTCATGGTTGCAGATAGCTGGGGAGTGTTAGCTTGAGGCCGCAGAGAGGTACGGGTATGGCCGACTGACGTCCAGGGTTCGGATTGAGCTGCCAGTTTTTGTTGAACGGCCGGCAGGTGCACATAATGACAAGAAACTCGACCAGCCAAGTTCCAATAACAAGAGCCAGCACCGGCTTGATGAAATGTGCGGCCGGCAACCCGCGCGTGATGCGCTCGAAAAAGTACACCATGCACAGCTTCATGGTCCAGATGGTGCCGGTGTAGGTGACGTGGCCGACGACAAAACACTTCGACCCGATGACTTTCCGGGCAGCCTCCGCGGGATTGATGTTGATGCGCCATTCTTCGGTCAAGTTGCTGTTGTCTCCGTGCGTGCTCACCACATGGGCCATGCCCGCCATGACGAGGAATAGTGACTGCGCAGAACCTGTCAGCCATGCACCAGAGCTCGACACCCGTAAAACCCACCATTGCGACGAGCATGAAGTAGTCATCCTTATGCAGGTTTCTGAATCCCGCCAGCCTCGCTTGAGTTAGTATCCGAAGAGTGACGAGCGTGATGGCCACAGATGCCTCCGCCCAGGTCTCTGCAATGACCTGGGAAGTGGGAGTGACGTTTGTATTCGAAGCCATGAGGACGTCGCACAGCAGGTGCGGGCTTTCTGCATGTAAAGAAAGGCTACCCAGGGGCTATGCAGCGGACCGAACAGCCAAGTGTGCAGTGTCGAGGTCATAGGAAGAAAAAGCAACAACAAATGCCTGAATGACGAGGCGGACGCGTCTTATGCTTAAACCTCTCCCTTGGCTCGCAGTGCCGGTCGAGGGCCCCTGGAGAGCCGATTCGGGGAGCGGGCAGAGGCGATTCGCAAATCACCAGCGACGGACCCTGAGGCTTGAGGATCAACGTTGATACCCATCAGGGACCCGGGGGGGGCTCTGCGGAACCGCTACCGGCGACCGCATGCGGTGCGAGAGCATGGCTGACAGGGGCGAGCGAAGAGCAGTGTACGCAGGAAAGACACCTGATGAGATCTGCACAGGTCCCTGATGCCCAAGCTCGATTCAGCGTGCGGTTATCTTGTTGTTCGTGTAAGGCCGCGATGCCATAGGCCGAGACGATTCCCGATCCGCGGCCCTTTTGGCTGACAGGACGCCACAGTGCCGCACTAGCTACGAGCTTAGCTTAGTCTCTCACGCCTCCCGCGGTGGATGCCTGATGTCGCATACTTTCTTCAGGGCCTCAAGCCAAGTTTTCCGGCCAAAAACAAGCTGGGGGAACAGTCGCGTCAGAGCCCTGACTCGAGCCGATGGCGATCTGCATACTGCAACACCGGCTCTGCGCAGCTGAGGCCAAAATAAATGGCGGGCAAGTGCCGGTCGGTCGAGCGCCGATCCTTTGGCAGCCCGCCATGCTGTTGGGGAACGATGAGCTGACTTCTCATTGTGTAGTAACAAAAGGAAACGATTCCCGGGCTGCGACGAGGATGTGCCACGAGAAGAGAGTGGAAAGCTGAGAACATGCTCGGCTCCTTCAATCAGTACTCCACTGCATCGA